>CAUPSL010000861.1:279688-423334 GCA_963514005.1 Raja brachyura | reverse complement strand
GTGATGGGGCCCAGTCGATTCATGATTAGCCTCTCAAATAATTTGTATGCGTGACAGAGCAGGGAAATGGGTCGGAAGTTCTTGGGGTCGGCTGGATCTATTCCAGGCTTCAGTATAGCCGCTATCTTTGCTTGTCTCCACATCTTTGGAGCTTGTTTGTTCTGAGACAACTGTTGAATAGGTCAAGAAGCCACTATTTGGTGGCTGGTCCTGGGTGTTTGACTTGTTCACATAGAATGTCATCAAGTCCAGCTGCTTTGTTGTTCATCATTACTTTGATGCCAAGGAGGAGTTCACCCATGGTGAAAGGTCTGGTAAGGTTAGTATCCCCTTGTTGATCTTCTGGTGTCTTAGGGACCTTAGCTCTACCAGGGTGGTGGTCTGGGTTTCCTCGACTGTTCACAAGGGGCAGATGAGCAACTTGGTCTGCTGTGGCATCATATCGGGGTTGAGGTTCTGTGTAGTCGTTTCATAATATTTTTATTGTCTTCCAGGCTTTCCTGCTGTTTTGAGTCATGCTTGTAGACTCGATCAGCTCTTGCCACCTCCCACGTCTCTTGGTTGACACTGCTTTGATAAGTAATTCCCCAGTTATCAGAGTATCATCTCTAAAGGAATTAGCCTGGAAACAGTTGGTGCATTCCTTATGGAGTTCCTTGGCTTCCTCTGACAGTGTGGGGATGAAATTTACTTGACATCCTCTGGGATGTTCTTCCTAGAGAATTTTTTCAGCATTTCTATAAAGACATCCTAGTTGGCTGGTGATGATGGTAGGTCAATAATTGCTGCATCCAAGTGAACCTCTGCCTCACCTGGAAAGGCTGTCCAGGTTCTTGGATGGAGTCGAGTGCTGAGGTAAGGAGACAGGTGTTGCATCTCCTGGGGTTGCAGGGGAAAGTACCTAGGGAGGAGGTGGTTTGGGTGGGAAAGGACGAGTTGACCAGGGAGTTGCAGAGGGAACGGTCTCTGCGGAACGCAGAAAGAGGTGGGGATGGGAAGATGTGGCTAGTAGTGGGATCCCGTTGGAGGTATATACAGTACTGTGTATTACAGAAGAGTATGGGTGGTAATAATCAAATAGTATTGTACATTTACTAATTAATGTACAATTTAGAATATTGAACTGTATAATGAATAACACATTTGAAGAGTGACGTATGTAAAGCAGCAAATCTTTACAGCAGCTGTGGAAAGTAGGACAGTAGAGGCTATATCTTGGATGGGGATACCACCTGTGTGTCATACATAGAACATAGAACAGTACAGCACACGAACAAACCCCCTCAGACTACAATGTCTGTACTGAACATGATGCCAAAACCATCTCGCATCTACCTGCACATGAAGAAAAAAGTTGCCCAGTGCATCTCCTTTAAACTTTGCCCCACTCACCTTAAAGCAAGTATTTGATTTTTCCAACTGGGAAAAAGTTTCTAACTGTCGACCTTATCTATGCCTCTCGTAACTTTATATTCTTCTAATTGAATTGAATACTTTATTGTCGCATGTGACTCGTCACTAAAATTCTTTGCTTGCATACCCAAGGCATGCAAATAGACTCCCATAAAGGGCGCTTATAAAGTTACAAATCCCCCGGGCCTGGTCCCCCTTTCTTCTTCCCCTCTTCCTCTCCCTCCGTCACGGCGGTTCCCCCACGCTGGGTCCTCCATTGTTCTTCCCCCTCCGTCACGTGGGTCCCCCCAATGCTGGATCCCCATTGCTCTTCCTCCCCCTCCCCCTCATGCCGGTCCCCCCGCGCCAGGTCCTCCTTTATTCCTTTCGTCGACAGAAACGTCCTCACTTCCACGTGTCCGTTCTCTTCCATCGGTCGGCGCCATCATCGGCTGCCTCCACCGACCTCTCCATTAACGCTGCTGGGCCCTCTCCGGACGCCTCCTTTGTGCCGACCCAGGCCCCACCCGTGGGCTCTGCAGCCCCAGGCACTGATAACCATGGGCTTCGTCGACCAACGAGGCTCCAACGCAGGCCCGACCAGGTCAACCTTGGTCAGGTCTCCCCGCAACCTCCAGGGTTCCGGCACCATTCTGGTAAACCTCTGCCCGTTTTCCAAAGTCTCCTCATCCTTCCTGTAATGTGGTGAGCAGAACTGCACGCTATACTCAAAATGTAGCCAAACCAAACTCGTATAAAACTGCATCATGACTTCCTAACTACTAGTCTTAATGCCCTGACCTAAAGCAAACCTACCATATGCCGTTTTACCACTATCTACTTGTTTTCAATTCAATCTTTAATTGTCATTGTGCAGTGTACAATACAGAGACAACGAAATGCAGTTGGTATCTCCGAAGGGCGAACTTACGAATGAACAAGTAATTGCGCAGTAGTATGAGTATTGCGCAGTACTATGAGTTAATATATATCTATACATATACAGTGTCCCGGGGGGGGGAAGAAGGGTGGAGACATGCGGTCATTGAGGTGCAGCATTGAGAAGTGTGACAGCCGCAGGGAAGAAGCTGTTCTTGAGCCTGCTGGTACGGCAGCGGAGGGACCAGTAGCGTCTCCCGGATGTGAGGAGGGTAAACAGTCTATGGTTGGGGTGTGAGCTGTCCCTGGCGATGCTGTGCGCCCTGCGCAGGCATCGTTTACTATGGACAGACTCAATGGAGGGGAGTGAGGAGCCTGTGATGTGTTGGGTGATGTCCACCACCCTCTGCAGAGCTTTCCGGTCAGCGACAGTTACCATAACATACTGTGATGCAGTTGGTAAGGATGCTCTCGATGGTGCAGCGGTAGATGTTCACCAGAATCTGGGGAGACAGGTGGACCTTCTTAAGTCTCCTCAGGAAGAAGAGACGCTGGTGAGCCTTCTTGATCAGCGAGAATGTGTTGTGGGTCCACGAGAGGTAATCAGAGATGTTGATCCCCAGGAACCTGAAGCTGGAGACATGGTCCACCTCCGTCCCGTTGATACGGATGGGGCTGTGCGTGCAGCTTCTCGATCTCCTTAAGTCCACAATGAGCTCCTTGGTCTTCTTGGAGTTGAGGGCCAGGTTATTGTCAGCACACCATGCTGTTAGGAGCTGAACCTCTTCCCTGTAGGCCGACTCATCGTTGTCGCTGATGAGGCCAATCACTGTCGTGTCATCTGCATACTTAATGATGGTGTTGGTACCATGTACAGGTATGCAGTCGTAGGGGAGGGGGCTCAGCACGCAGCCCTGGGGTATGCCAGTGTTCAGGGTGAGAGTAGAGGAGGAATGGTTATCCAACCTAACAGACTGTGGTCTGTTGGTTAGTGTTACGACTCCCGAAGGCAGGCACCTCAGAGCCGCGTAACATAATCAAGAACCAGGTTCAAGTTTAAGAAAATAGTCTTTAATTTTGTTAATAGAAGACAAAAACCCGAACCTAATTTAAATAACACACTCAGGGAGAAGAATTGACTAACAAACCAAATATAACAGTGCTCCAGCCAGCCTCCCAATGGACCATCAAACCGGAGTCTCTAAACCTGCCTAAATAGAGATAACCCTGAAACAAAATACACAAAAACCCTCAGGTCAGCCCTTATCAGTCCCAATACAACATTAAATGACAAATATAGGTAACAATACACAAAGTTCTATGCTATGCGGCCAGGCCTCCTGCAGCGCAGACCGGCAGCCTGTTCACTAGTCGGGGTCGACGAAGAAGAGCGAGAATTCTGGGAACTCCTGATATTTAAGCTTCCAATGAGTCACCGGTCACCTGACGCAGCTTGGCCAATCCGGTACAGGAGCTCTTAACCCCTTGATTCCTGACTCCCAGCCACGGGGCCTGCTCTCAGGAGAGAAACAGAAAAGGTAAGTACATAGCATTCACCGGGGGGAAGCGCCTAACACCCCCACCCAAAGATACTGAATAAGCTTCAGAAGAAATTATTCAGTACTAAAACACTACTGGCGCAACAAGGCGTCAGCCAAGATACAGTTTTTGTCAATCGCTTTGACACTAGTTTCAGAACCTTGATGTCAGTTTTCACAATTCTAGATATAAAACTCAAAACGGTCACCACTTGTATCACAGGCTGTCCAACGTTCAAAACATTGCATTGTGTATTCATATCTTTAAAGAAAGCTTGCACTCACAGAATCATTGGTTCAAACAACTCATTTATCATGAAATACCATAGGGACATTTCTTTAGATCACCCACACACAACGTACACATAGTTTCACTGTTTAGTTGTTTGAACAACCATTAAGTATTGTAGTACAAAATATGTGATACATGTTTCATCCTGTGCTACACTTAATGTCACTGTAAAAGGATTAGTAAAGAGAATACCACAGACACAGTGGAATCATTGAACAAAGCTGAAATTTATTGATGAATACAAACTAAATGACAACATAGGTTGAATGAAAGCAACAATTACTGTAACAAAACAAAAAAAAAGTCCTGCAAAACAAACTGCTGTGTTCCTCACCTGGCTACTGTACAGTAAGAAAAAAAAGCTAAACAAAGGATCAACAATCACTCGTCATCCCCATCAACCCTGTCTTGTGGATTGGGCCACAGGTTCTCATCCACATCCGCATAGATGTTTTCGTTTGCCAAACATCTTGGAAAGTACCTTCGCGCATGGCGAATCCAGGCCTGACACTGGTCTGCTGCAATGTCATTGCAGGCATTGTCCATGGCCTGAAGAAGGGTCACTTGTTGATGCGGATGCCGATCATACATTTTCCACCTCCATGTGGAGAAAAATTCCTCAATGGGATTATGGAAAGGAGAGTATGGGGCAAGTACACAGTGAGGAACTGTGGATGGGTCTGAAACTATGCCTGCACCAGATGAGCGTGGTGGAACCTGACGTTGTCCCACACAATGACATAAATTACACCAACAGCTCTACGGACTAGAGTTAGCTCATCAAGAAATGCAACAAGGAGCTCTGCATTGTATGCGCCAATCAGAGATCTACGCCCTACCACACCATCTTCTGATATCGCCGCACACACACTGATGTTGGCCCCACGTCGTGCAGGTACTTGTATGGTTGCCCGCTGGCCAATTAAATTTCGCCCTCTCCTCCTTGTCTTGGCCAGGTTGAAGCCTGCCTCATCCACAAAAACAAATTTGTGATGATTTTCATCGGCATACAGGGCCATCACCCTCTATGTACAAAAAGATATGTTGGAAAGAGAATTACTGTACAGTATTGATTACAGCACAATGATGGGGAATTTTTCACAAACAGGCCTCATGAAACTGAACATACCTGAACATACTCAATCCTCAGTTGCTTCACTCTGTCTGCATTTCTTTCAAAAGGCACACGGTACAACTGTTTGAGGGACGCCTGGTGCCTTATCAGAACACGTGCAATGGTCGGCAAACTTAGGGCTTCCACATTCCTGAAGAGATCTTCATCGTCCAGGATGTTCTGTCTGATTTCTCTAAGCCGAATGTAATTTCTGGCCCGGACCATGTTGACCACAGCCCGTTCCTGTTCCTCAGTGAGGAGTCTGCCTCTGCCTCCACTATTGGGTCTAGTCTCAATTCTGTAGGGAATATGACAGGACGAACATGTCATCATACTGTAGAACACATTTTCATAGTCACATTACCTACTCTGTGCTGCTCATTGGCATGCAGTGTACAATTATTTGACAATTACAGTAAGAGTAGCCTACAGTACTGTAATGTTTACTGTAGTGCATGCTGAAGACTTACCGGTTCTCATTGCGGAAAGTTCTAATGATTGAGGCCACGGTTGATCTTCTAAGGTTTGGTTGTATCATTCTCGCTGCCTCAATTATTGTCATGCCATGATTGATGACATGAGCTACAACCATTGCTCTAATCTCATTGGAGACTCTTTGCCGTTGCTGTCTTGGTCCTTGTCCTCGACCCCGTTCCCCCACACCTCTCAAACGGGGTCTGTGGCCACCTCTCAAACGGGGCCCATGGCCACCTCCCAAACGGGGTCCATGGCCACCTCTCAAAAGGGGTGTTTGTCCCCTGCCATTCCTTTGACCACGTCTTCCTCCACTTCCTCCTCTTCCTTCTCCTACTTGGCCTCTATGGTGCCCACCTGCCTGCTCCATGTTGTATCACTACAGATGATGTTGTGGATGCCACTTACACCCATACCACAAGGTCAGATAAATCATCAGTAACGAATTGGAGTCACAGGTGGTGTCAATCATTGTCGTCATCCTGAAACTTTCATGATCTGAACACGCTCATCCTCAGTTTCCATAAGACTATGCTTTAAGAGTAATGCAACAGTTACTTGTCATTTTGAGCAGTTGTATCAATTGATAGTTAGATTATTGTAATGAAATGAATAGACAGTCATCTCAAATGTAATGTGTGAATTGCATTTTGAAATTGTTATACTTTGATGTTAAGTTGTGTCATTTTGAACAGGTGATTATAGTTCGATAGACAAATGATCTTTGGTTTATGTGAATTGTATCCAAGAAATTGGAAAAAGTGTTAGAGTTTTGAAAAAAGTGCATTTTGGTCGCGAGTTTTGTATCTAGAGTTGTGAAAAATGACATCTTCTGAAACTAGTGTCAAAGCGATTGACAAAAACTGTAAGATAAATCAACTGACCACTATGTTCCAATTAATTACCTACACATTTATTCTATTAATTATCATTAAAAATATGTTGGTCAGGGAAATACAAAATAGAATATCAATAACCAAAAATATGGTGTTTTACTGGTGTTTCTCACACAGATATTCAAACAACACCACTCAATAAATCTATCTTTTTATAGTACCATTCAGTATTAATTACTATGTGGGCCCACACAATCACTCACACAAGCCGGAAACATGAAAACAAAACAAGAATAACCCCACGTTGCAGGCCTGGTCGAAGCTGTAGAGCGTCGCGGCCAAATACAGTTGAAGCCGACAAGTGCACAGTGCAGAAGCTCACAAGATGGCGGGCAAATGGCGAGTTGCTGGCGAGTTGGCTGACCAGAGAGGACCCTATGTGGCAGAAGTCTTCGGTTTCTCCTGGGCTTAGCTAACCGTTGCTCCCACTCTCCCCGTAATCAGAAAGTCCAGACAGCGACAGTCTTTATTAAAGTCTTAATCTTACCTCACCACGAGGAAAGATATTTAAGCTGTTTACTGACTGAGAAGGACAGTCAAAACTTAGTTTTCCTCAGTCTCTTTTCTTCACAGGTCTCTCCTCCTGCCCAGGACTTCTTCTGTCCTCCTTCTCTTTACCAAATCACCCACAATTTCTAAGCTCCCGCCCCCAACCAATCACCACACAGGAATAATTATCTCACTCATTAACAACAAATCAAATGCATTTAAATACATCCACACAGGCTGCACGCTGGTCACCACACATGTTCACCAGGTACACTGCAGAAAATATTTAAAGGGGCAGTAGCACATATGAATGTGAACCAGCTAATGACATCAAACACATATTCACAGCAAACTTATATAAAGTTCTTAATAAGAAAAACTAATGAAATAGTCATTGATATGAAGTTACACAGGGCTACACTCACATTCACACACACATTCACACACACATTCACACAGACACATACTCATACACACATTCACACAGACTCATGCACACGCACAGACTCATACACACATTCAAGCACACATTCACACAGACTCATACTGATACACACATACTCATGCACACATTGACACAGACTCATTCACACATACACACACACACACACACACACACACACACACACACACACACACACACACACACACACACACACACACACACACACACACACACACACACTCGCAGACTGACACACACACTCACACACAGATTCACACCCAAACACACACCCAATATTAAAATGACAAGTAACTTCAGAAAGTGTTGCATATACAGTGTGTAAAACAAATCTTTAAAGCCTGCTGTAGAGGCTTCTGAAGCAAAATCATGCTTTAAATAACGTCCAACAAACACACTCACCATAGAGAGCAGTAAACTCATGAATTATTCAACAGCACCTGCATTCGGCGCCATCTTGACGTCACCCTCTCAAACCGGAAGTAACGCACTCAGCGGCAGCATGCTGCTAACTGGAAATGACGTCATCGGCGCCATCTTGCAACCAAGCGAAAATCACAGAATGAGTGGCAATTTTGAACTCAAACACAGTTCTGATCTAATAAAATGTTTATTCACTTTATCCATCGGAAAACTGTTGCTGAAAGCCTTTTAAAAACGCCAAGCAATTGCGGGAAAAAAAACACTGAGCAAGCAGGCAAGCCAACAAAATACACATCAGTTCGATGAAAAGCACATCCTGGGAACTCACCATGGAGTAGATTTGCACCTCAGAGAGCCGTGACCCTCTCGCATCCTGGGTCTGGCAAAGACTGAGGGAGGCACGACACTTCGGGGTATTATAGTCCCTCCCCTTGCCGGAAAAAAACACTGAGCAAGCGAGAAAGCCGACTAAATACACATCAGTTCGCTGAAAAGCAATAAAAAAAACGCCAAGCAATTGCGGGAAAAAAACACTTAGCAAGCAGGCAAGCCGACAAAATACACATCAGTTCGCTGAAAAGCACGTCCCGGGGACTCACCGTGGAGTGGATTCACAGCTCAGAGAGCCGTGACCCTCTCGCACCCTGGGTCTGGCAGAGACTGAGTGAGGCACGACCCTTCCGGGTTTTACAGTCCCTCCCCCTGCCGCCAGCGGGGTCAGCAGAGAGAATGGGGAATTTGTTAAAAACAATAATATCTCTCTCATTTTTCATCAATGGGAAAAATCTTCTGGGCGAGGCAGGCAGAGAGGGGCTCTGAGCGAGGTGGACAAAAATGACGGCCCTAGTTGGCGGCGTTCTCTCGGAAATCACAGCACAGTGGGCAAAAAGCGGTCAGGATCAGACTTTTATTAATGTAGACACCGACATGGGTCCTGTACCCAACATATCAAGGCATCTTTAGCATTTTATTTGAAATAAAATTGCATGGGTCATAACCCAACATGCCATGTATTACTTGAAATAAAGTGACACCGGTCATGTACCCTACATGTCATGTATACTATCTAATAAAGTGACATGGGTCATGTACCCCACATGCCAGTAAACACCACAAATAGAGTTGTAAAACCACTCAAACTAAAAATTGCACATGTTGTATTACATTACGCAATCAGACTCTACAGAATCGCACAAAAGTATATCAACTAACATTCGATCAAATTATTATTTACCCTCACTCTTTGTTTCTTGACCCAAGGTCCTTCCTTTGGCTGTAGACTTTGTTCGGCATGAGGAAAACTTTGCCGCTATTGAACTATATGGAAATATCTTCTTAACTAGATCAGTGAGATGATCCGACGCAGCAAAGGTTGCATTGTGTTCTATTAGAAACTGAGTCATGAGAATCTCTGCCCTGATTACTTGGTAAGCCCTGGGCTGAAAAAAATTAGCAATACTGCCAGAGCTTGACGATGATTTGACAGCAGACTTGTGTTTCTTCGATTGAATGTGTGCTCGGATGTCATTGGCCCCTCCATGGCCAACCGAAAAGTCACAACAAAGCGTGCACCTCGTGCTGAACCCATCCCTTGTCGATTGAACAATACATTGCCATCTCTTTGTATGCTGCTGTTTGAACGGCTGCTTCCTGCTTTTAGCACCAGATGATGATGTAGAAGCCATTTTTCATTTTTAATCCCTGTTCTTTCTAATCTTGTCGCGTCTCATCCCTCGACTCGCAACAGCTTCGCATCCACCACGCCACATACGTAATGCCGTGCGAGCGCCCGTGAAGCCCCGACTCTCTAGAACGACAAAGATACCGCAATCTTTCCTACCCTCGATCTCCAGGCACTCTTGGCAGTCCACCAACGACATCCACACCCGCGGCGATGCAGAGAAAACTCAGGAATTTCATACTAGTGGAGGAATCCTTAAGCAAATGAATGTTTCAGCAGTCCAATGATAAGTCAAACTATGAAGCCCCTCTGCCTGTTCCTTCTCTATCGACAACATTCTTGAAAGGTTGCTTCAAACCTTCTCAGCTGCATAGCTGAGAAAAGCTCTCTTTTTTCAAGGTTCAAAAACTTTATTCGACACAGTCATATGACACAGCACATTAAAACATAATCAGAAATTACACTATAACAAATAATCATTATGTTACAACAGTGCATTCATTGTTTACAATACTCTTAACCCCAAACGGTGACCAGCGACCACGGAAGGCCTCCAGAGTCCCCGTGGACACCGCGTGTTCCCCCTCCAGGGACACAAGTGCACAGACGTAGGCCCGAAAGAGGGGCTGGCAGCTGACTCTAGCCTGACCATTGACCGCCCGCTGGCTGGATCTGCGAACGGCAATCTTGGGCAGGCCCAGGACCAAACTGAGAGGGAAGTCCCAACCCCCCCCGATCGGCTCTTCCCACTCCGTGCCTTGTGTCCGAACACCAGCATTGTGGGACTAAAATGCAACCAGAACTTGAGGAACAACCCCTTCAAATATTGGTACAGGGGCAGTAGCCTCTCACACTCCATATACACGTGGAACACGGTCTCTTCCTTCCCGCAGAAAATACAGGCGGCGGACGAGCCCGTGAACTGACGCTAAAGTTTATTACATACCACCGCCCTGTGCAACACTCTCCACCCCAGGTCCCCAATGTAAATGGGAACACCTCCCTTGTAGAGGGACCCCCACTGGGGACCTCCCCCGCCTTCAGGTGGTAACACCGTCCGCCATGGTGTTTCGGGACGGCAGACGAAGGCAAGGAGGTGCAGAATGTGCAGGAGCATTCTGTACAGTACGCGTCTCTTCGCATCACAAAATGGCATGCTGGTCATCTCAGAAAGGCGGCTCAGATTGTGTGGAGCCGGTGCCCGAGAAATATCCCGGAGCCTAGGACCGATGAGCAGATCTAACGGAGCGGGTGAAAGCTCACTCAGAACCACACTAGGCGCGCACGCCTCTCCTCGACACCCGCCATGACAGAGTGAGGACCAGCCACTCCCGCAGCCACAACATCCCCCTTCCCTCGTGGAGCAACACGCTGGCTGAAATTAGCCAAATTCCTCACTCTTAGCACATCCTGGTAGAAAACAGGCAAGCCCCTTAGAGCGGGTCGACTGATGCCCGCCACCGTGGGCCACGAGACCCCCCTTAGGCAACGACCCTGACGGAAAAAATACGTGGCCGGAGCGTGCCATCTGGGGGATTCTCTACATACATATATCTCCGCAGAGTCCTCAGATGGAGAGCCGCCACCTGGATACGCACGCATACCAAGGACTGGCTGCCCTCTTCTAATGGGAGACTCAGGACCGCCGCGGAAACCCAGTGCTTCCTATTGTCCCAAAATAAATCTACCAGCTTCGTCTGTAAGGCAGTTACAAATATAGAAGGTTGGGTTAGAGTAGCCAGCCGGTACCACAACATGGAGGCCACCAGCTGGTTTATGACCAGCACCCTCCCCTGAAAGGAAAAAACTCCAAGCAAGCCTGACCAGTGCCCCAGCCTTTTCATCTCCAACTCCTGCCAGTTTGCCGGCCAAGCACCCTCAGATAGAGGAGTTGTGTGGCGCTCCACGCATACATTGTCATCTCTTTCGGCAGGGAGTCTACCTGCCACTGACCCACTAAAGTCCAGAGCATTTGCTCCTGTTAACCCTAGCAGAAGATGCAGCCGAGAAAATCTTCTGGCAGTCACGCATCCTCCGCAGGTCACCAGGATCAGTGAACATAAGAAGTACATCATCGACATACGCCGAAAGAACCGCCTCCGCCCCCGGGCCAGGTAGGGCCAGGCCTGACAACATCTTCCGAAGAAGACACAGGAACGGCTCCACACAGACCGAGTACAACTGGCCCGACATAAGGCACCCCTGACGGACCCCCCTTCCAAAATCAAAAGGAGACAACAACGCACCAGTAACCTTCACAAGACACTCCACAGCAGCGTACAAAAGCCGGACCCGGGCCACGAAATGTGGTCCAAACCCAAACGCTTGCAACGTCCCGAAGAGATATTCATGCTCTACCCTATCAAAAGCCTTCTCCTGATCAAGGAAAGCAGCTGACTGACCAGTACCCTGGGCTAGATGAATCAGGTCCCTAACCATGTGGATGTTAACCTGAATGGACCGGCCAGGGACTGTGTAAGATTGGTCAGGTTGAATCAGTTGATGCAGCACGGAGCCCAGGCTATTTGCCATTGCCCGTGCAAAAACTTTATACAAGGCACGAGTCAACTCCTCCAAAGATAAGGGGCCATCAAGAAGATCGTGCAGCATCTGGACCCGAGACCTCACGTAAGCGCCTCGGGACCGCTCAAGCAGCAGGCTCCTCAAAGCATCCTTCTTCTTCTGAAACTCCCCCCATTCGCAGGAGTCTTCACCAAACCGACCCAGGCGAGACTCTGCGTCCAGTATCTCCCTCTCAAGCCTCTCAACCGTTGAGTCCCGCCTTCCAGTCGACCCCCACGTATATTCCTTACAAAAGAGACGGATGTGAGCTTTCCCCACACCCCACCACTGCCTAAGGAAAGAGAAGCTCCTCTGCCTCTCTCTCCACTTCACCCAAAACCGACTGAATGCCTCCCGGAAACACCAATCCACTGTTGTTGAAGTGCCAGTTCGCGGACCCAGCCCGAGCGCACGCTGGATTGAAATCCATATGCACCAGACTGATCCGACCACGGCACCAGCCGCATTGAGGCTGCTGAGACACGGGAAACTAACACTTGGGAAATATATATTCGATCAATGCGGGAACCACCACCCTCAGACCTCCGCGAAAAAGCAGTGGAATCCGGGTGGAGGTCCCGCCACGCATCAACCAACTCAAAGGAGTCAATCAACCCTCTCAGCTTCTTTGCTACAGCAGGCGCACACTGAGTACCAGAATGGTCCCGCGCCTCAAGTGTGCAATTAATGTCCCCACCGAGGAAGACACACTCTCCCCTATCAATAGTGCTCAACAGAGCAGTCACCTCCTGAAGTAGGCCGGCTTGCATCATGCTGGAGCTAGGGGCATACACGTTAATGAAATGCAACAGCATGCCATCCAGGCTCACGGCCAGATGGAGCAAACGTCCTGGCACAACTTCGTGCACTTTTAAAACGCTTGGTAGAAAATTCGAAAGGCCACCCCACTCGAATTTGATCTGAGATGGCTCGTGTAGACCCCCCCTTCCCACTCCAGTCGCCAGGTGGGTTTGTCACTAACAATGGTATGCGTCTCTTTCAGAAAACACACCACAAATTTCCCCTCTCTGAAGACTGATAAAAGCTGAAATCTGCGAAAACTCGCTCTACTCCCGTTTAAATTTAATGTAGCTACTGTAGCTACTAGGCACACTAGATTGAGATCCTCACACCCCGCCTAGACTCAAAAACTCTCTCTCTGAGGAACTCCAAAAAATCCCCAAACTTGCTCTTCTCTGAGTCAGGAAGACCACTAAGGATACCACTGAGTCAAGGATAGCCTCAAGATTCTTAATCGAAACTGGCCAATCCTCCCACCGTCTTTTAGCAGCATCCTTTTTGGTTCTGCTGGTATGGCTTGTTCTTAAGAACTCTCGCACCTCACGGATAACACTTGCCTGAGACTCGGCGTTGGAGTCTGGGCACTCGGCCAACCCACTCGCACCTGAAACAACAAGCTCATCATCACAACGCCCAGGGTCGTTGTCAGAAATTGAAAGACCAGAACTCTCTGAAAGTTCGCTAACCCCATTACACAACCTGGCCTCGTCACTCTCCCCCTCCTCCAGCACGACACCACCCCCAGGATCAATGCCGGGGAAGGGTCCCGAAACCCCTGACTGTAACAAGCAGCCCACTGAATGGCTGGGCTCCTGCACACTACCATCACCCTCCACGTCTGGGCCTGGGGAAGCAAAAACAAGAGGCACCCCCAGGGCCTGTGCTTCACTGGCACCCTCAGAATCTGAAAGAGGATCATGACCCGAAACAGCCCCGACCGACCCAGCACCGAGAGTACCCTCTCCACAGGCAACACCCAGAGAATCTCCACTTGCTTTTAAACTCTCCCCAGACAACTCAACCGGTGAGGCAGCACGCCCCCCAGCACCTTCACTGGCACTGGTGTGTAGCACAGACTGGAACAACAATGCCCCCGAACCTCCCCCCTCGGGCTGACTCTGCTCATCCCCCGTCTCAGGGGGCACACTACCAGGTGAGCCAACCACGTCAACTAGCGTGCTAGCACCCTCAGTAGGCCTCTGAAACGAGGGGACCTCCTCCGACCCAGAGGGCACACACCCAAGGGAGTTAACCTCAACACCCGATGAGATAACTCCCTCGGAGGGCCCCTGAGACGAAGGGACATCCTCCCGCCCAGAGGACACAACTCCAGCAGAATCAACCCCAGCACCTGGTCTTGTGACACCCGCTGAAGATCCATGAAAAGGAGGCCCAACCTCCGACCCAGAAGACACCAGTTCAAGACCACCTGCCACATCAGTGGAGGAAAGTCTGGAGTAAGACAGCCCCCTAGCTTTGGACCCACGCCCTTGCTCTTCCTCGCCAGGCACATGCCTCCTTTTTCTCCCGCTGACATGCGGAGGTAGGGTAACCTCCATAATGAAAGGGTCATCCGCCTCCACACTACCCCCAACCACTTTACCACCTGCACGTTTTAGCTTCCTTGCCCCCGTCTGAACCACCTCAGCTCCTTGCTGGGCCACGGCAGGTGCAATCTGCACCTCACTGGAGCTGACAGGCGCCCCGTGTGTGGTCTCAGAACTCGGCAGGTGCACACCTGATTGCATTTGACACGCTTGGGTGGACTTTTTCTTCTCCTTCCTCTTATTTCTCCTCCTCTGTTGCTCCCAATTCCCCCCTCCTCTCTTCTCTGCCCCACCTACAGCCGCCACCACAGGTTCAGGATGTGAGGGGTGGGGGCCATCGATACCCATGGCCCCCAATATGGTACCTGCGGACCCAGATGGACTATCACTGCCACCCCGAAACACCAAGGCAGAGCTGGCAGCCCTAGCCGGGTCAGCAGTACCACCCCGCGTCACTGAGGTTTGACGAGCCACCCCTGATGGGCCAGCAGTGCATTGCTGGGCCACTGCGCTATAACTTCTAGCAGTGACCCCGCGAATAAGACACTCCCTACGGAGATGTCCAAATTCACCGCACTCATGACACCGTGCCTTTCCCCAACTCCAACGCACGGTTTTGGGGGGACCCTTACACTCCACCTCGAAACTCCCCTCAGCGCCTTCCCCCTCACCCACCTTCATGAACACCCTCCTCTTTAAACTGAAGACCCCTTTTTCCTCCGGATCCCCCCCGGGGTGCATGAGCCTAAAGCATTTAGACCGCACCTCCCCAAACTTGGACAGGTGTGGAATAAGTGACGCGTCCGGAATACATGTGGGGCAACTCCGCAGGAGAACCGGTCTCACCCTGGATACCCATGGATCCACCTGAATATGGACCCCCCCCCCCCACTGAGATCCCCTTCTCCAATGCTCGGGCCACACCCCCCGGGTCTTTAGTATCATCTCAACCTTTCCTCTTTCGAGCTCCGAAGAGACAATAGCCCCCCTCCCAAGAAGTTCATTCATGGCCATTGTAATTGCTCCCCTATACATCATAGGCCCAGTTTGAACCGAGATACCAAAACTGTCCCAATCCAAGTCAACATGAGGCTCATGCTCAGATGGTCTCGTACCCGCCACTGATGCTACCACTGCGTAGGTCCGGGCCTTCGACCGTGCCCCAGCCATCGCCATCCTGACAGAGGCACTAACCAGCCCCAGGCACCCCAGCAGCTCAGCTCCAAGTTAAGTCCCAGAGACGGTCACAGTCAAAGACAGGCAGCAGAAAGCAGAAACCTCCAGCTGAAGCAGGAAAGTCCCCAAGTTCGTCCACAGCTGAGAGCAGCTTTTGGGAAGCTCTATCCCAGTTTAGCCGGAAGCAAAAGTACCTTCTTTACATTAAGCCTGGCAGCCGCACTGTGCAAAATGACTTTACGGCAGAGAAATGGTGCTAAAAACGTCAAAGACACCGAGATCTTCGTACCCTCGATCTCCGGGCACTCTTGGCAGTCCGCCAACGACAACCGCACCTTCGACAATGTAGAGAAAACTCACAAATTCTCACACTGGTAGAGGATTCCTAGACCAGAGGAAAGTTTCAACAGTCCAACAGTAAGTTAAACTATGAAGCCCCTCTGCCTCTGTTCCTTCTCCAACGGCAAAATCCTTGAAAAGCTGCTTCAATCCTTCTCAACTGCAGAGCTGAGAAGAAAACACGACCTCTCTCTCTCTCTCTTTTTCAATTTTCAATTTAAAAAACTTTATTGGCATGATAAAATACATCGTTATATTTCCAAAGTATAAAACATGACATACATATTTTAAATGCATAAATATAAATACAAGTATACAGTGCATGGATAGATATGTCCCTGTACATAAACTCGCAATACACCTATTGCCCTTTATTGATTGCTACACGTTCTTGCAGCTGTAAGCAGTACAACAGAATAGCAAGTTTAGCAATTCAATGTTAATTTCTAAGTGTCAGTTAATGTCAATTAGTGTGTGTGTGCATATGTGCATATTGGTCATTCACCGTCTCGCAGGTTATGACATGCTGTTATGTATTATGCACCAAGATGTGCCATATTTCCTTCACCAAGGATTATTCTTAGTTTTGATATATCATCTAGTTCTTTAAAATCAGGGGTTGCCAGACTGAGTTTGTCAAAGTATGTTTTCCTTGTTTTGTCAATTTTATTGCATTTTAGGAGGAAGTGCACCTCTGTTTCATCCTCATCTGTCAAACAGTGGCCGCATAGTCTATTTTCTCTTGGTTGCCAGGATCTCTTCTGTCTTCCTTTTTCAACTGCCAAATAGTGGTCACTTAACCTGTATTTGGTGAGGGTCTGTCTCTGCTTTATGTCTCTAACAGTTGAGAGATAGTCTGCCAATTGATAATCTATTTTTAGGGCATGGTAACATTCTAATCTGCTTTGGCTTTTAGTTTCTTTATCCCAATGTTCCAAATACGTTTCTTTACATTGTTTGATAATTTGGTTCACTCTAACTGGTGATTGGGGATCAGTATTGATCTGAGGCTGGTCAGGGTTTAACTGGATAGGGTTTAACCAGGGCTCTCACTTAACCTTTTTTCCCTGTTGCCAGCCGGGCAACCTTGACAGCTTTTTAGGTTGTCAAATGACAATTTAGGTGGTCATTTAAGACGGTTTGCATGACGCGTGCGATATTGTGCTCGGACGAAGTGCGTAGTTACCAGTCGGAATTATGCTAAATGAAGCATTCACATATTATTTTCAAGAAGGAACTGCAGATGCTGGAAAATCGAAAGTACACAAAAGTGCTGGAGAGACCCAGCGGGTGCAGCAGCATCTATGGAGCGAACAAAATAGGCAACGTTTCAGGCTGAAACCCATCAGTCTGAAGAAGGGTTTCGGCCCGAAACGTTGCCTATTTCCTTCGCTGCATAGATGCTGCTGCATCCGCTGAGTTTCTCCAGTTCTTTTGTCTACATTCACATATTATTTCTGCTTCAAATAACTCACAAACTAAACATATTCGCCAGTCAACACAAAATATATACCACAATGACATACAGCAAAATTGTAATACAATATCTCAACTCTTTTTACACATTGCAATGAATGCAATTTCTATTAGTTCTTTCCACTTCCAAACAAAAATGTGGTTGGATTATTCAGCATATGATCAACCTGTGTCAATAAATCGTGGACCATGATAACATATATGCTTAACCATGCATACTACAAATTGATGCAAGCATGTTCTCTTTGAAGAACCGATAATTATCATCACATGGCCTTAGCATGGGTCGTTATTGCTATTGGTACAGAAACACTCGCTTCCCACATAATTTATCCATAACAAAATATACAGGTTGCAAGGACATTTCTACAGGCATTTTCTGATAATAGCTGTTAAAACCAACTATACCCATCAGACATGTTAAACATTACAATAACTGACAAGAGATGGCCAAAGGACATAACTGCAGCAAATGCTATTTTGGTAATATGTTTAAAGGTGTCCAAAGAAATAATAACATTGGGAATTAAAAGACATTTGATTGCACTCCGTTTTCAAACATAGCCAATGTTCGCTCTGAAGACCATGAATCACAATAGGGTCAGGGTGGGTGTGAATCAATGCGGGGTGGATAGATGGTGCGGGGGGGGGGGGGGGAGGGGTTGAGAAGGCAATTGGTGCGGAATGGATGGCTTGAGGCAGGTGAATTAGTTGTTGGTTGGAGTATGTAAAATTGTGAGTGGAGAGCACGGAGGATCAGTACGGGATGGATGGGGGGGGGGGGGTCAGTACAGGATGAATGGGGGGTCAGTACAGGATGAATGTGGGTAGACAGAAATGCTGGAGAAACTCAGTGGGTGAGGCAGCATCTATGGAGCGAAGGAAATAGGCCACGTTTCGGGCCGAGACCCTTCTTCAGACTGTTCCCCTCATTCTTCTTCAATGGGGGGATCAGTACAGGAGGAATGGGCGGATCAGTACAGGATGAATAGGGGTGGGGTTGGGACAGTGTGGATCGGAGGGTCTGTGCAGGATGAATGGTAGATCACTACAGGATGAATGAGGGGTTCAGTATAGGATAAATGGGGGATCAGTACGGGATGAATGAGGGGATCAGTACAGGATGAATGAGGGAATCAGTACAGGATGCATGAGGGGATCAGTACAGGATGAATGAGGGGATCAGTAAAAGATGAATGGGAAGATCACTACAGGATGGATGGCGGGATTGGTGCAGGGTAAATAGGGGGTGGGTCAGTGTGGGATGAATGGGTGGATCAGTGCAGTATGAATGGGGGGAGAAGTGCAGGATGAATTGGGGGACCAGTGTAGGATAGATGGGGGGGTGGCAGGAGAATCAATGTGAGGTGGGTAGGGTGATGAATATATGAGGGGGGGTAGATGGGGAGGGGAGCACAGGGGATGTCAGTGAGGACTGAATAGAGGAGGGAATGGGGATTAGTGCGGGATGGAGAGGAGGGATCTCAGGATAAGAGGGGTGGAGGGGGGTGTACAAGAGAGAGAGAGAGAGGGAGGGGAGGGGCAGAGAAGGTGGGGAGGACGGAAGGTCAGCTCCTCGGACAACATTGCCCGCTGCCTTGGCTGTCCCTGTCCAACGCCAAAGTGCCGCACTCAAAGGGGGTGGCGGTTGGGAACTCCTCGCCACCGCCTCCCCTCCTTCGCCAGACAACAACAAGGTGCGGGGCCGAGCATTGCAGCTCAAAGATCCTATAGCTATAGGATCTTTGGTGCAGCTGCTTCAGGGGTAGTTAGTCTCAGTGCCAGCTGTAACAGGGAACTCTTTTCTGGGCTCCTCTCTTGTGTTTGAAGGGCTTTAAACTGGATGGTATCTGGGGGGGCTACATTTAAGGTGATTCCAAAAATTTAGTGCTCTTTTCTGGATATTTATTATCAGTGGGTATCTGCCTAATTCCGCCCTAAATGCATTTGTTGGTGTTTCCCTTTGGATACGGAGGATGTTCCGATAAAATTCCGCATGCAGGGCCTCTGTTGTATGTTTTTCCCATTTACTATAACTATGGTGACTGAGCAGACCCCATACTTCATTACCATAAAGCGCAATAGGCTGGATTACACTGTCAAATATTTTAAGCCAGATTTTAATTGGAATTTGGATGTTGTAAAATCTTATTTTTATTGCATACAGAGCTCTTTGAGCTTTCTCTTTTAGTGTATTCACTGCCATATTGAAGCTCCCTGATGCTGAAAGAGTTAGCCCATGGTAAGTATAGCTCATACTATGTTCGATAATGATACCATTGAGAGTAAATTTGTATTTATCTTCCTGACATCTGGGTCTTTTCTGAAAAATCATGATGTTGGTTTTCTTTAGATTTACTGCCAGGTCCCGATTTTGGCAGTGCTCATCAAGTAGTTCCAGCTGTTGCTGCAGCCCCTGTTCTGTGGGGGACAGCAGAACCAAGTCATCTGCATAAAACAGGGATTTTACCTCTCCGCCCAGAAGACAGAAGCCCGGCGCTGTGCTCTGGTCCAACTTTACTGCCAAATCGTTGATATATACATTAAACAGTGTTGGGCTTAGATTGCAGCCTTGCCGGATGCCTCTTCTCTGGGCGAAGAGATCAGTGGATTTGTCCCCAATTATAACGCCACATTTATTATTCAGATACATTGATTTGATATGGTCATATTTCTTTCCTCCTATACCACAACAGGAGTTTGCAATAGAGCCCTTCGTGCCAAATAGAGTCAGATGCTTTCTCAAAGTCAATAAAACAGGCAAATATTTTTCCATTTTTTGCCCGGTGTATATGTTTTTCAATGAGAGTGTGGAGGGTATAAATGTGGTCAGTGGCACAGTGTTTGGGGAGGAAGCCAATTTGTTTTTACTGAGAATGTTGTATTTTTTAACATATATAACATATAACAATTATAGCACGGAAACAGTTCTCGGCCCTTCTAGTCCGTGCTGAACACTTACTCTCACCTAGTCCCATCTACCTGCACTCAGACCATAACCCTCCATTCCTTTCCCGTCCATATACCTATTGTAGATGTAACATGCTTAAGCAATCTGATAGCTGTTACAACCCACAGCCCAACGTTGCTGAATCCTATGATGCAGATCCAATTAATTCTCCCGAGGATTCGAATGTGTTTACCCTCCTCCAGGCACCTGGCCAACGTCTCGATCCCTCCGTGTCTGTGATTGTCAACAATGTAACCTTCCGGGGCAAAGGTCAACGTTTTGTCAATAAATCTGTTCAACAAGATAAGGAATGATGAGGCCTTGGTCGCTGACAATGCTACTCTCCATGCCTATGGTGGAGAGATTCTCAGGCCTGTGGGGAGCGCCACTTTAACTTGCATGCTGCAAAAGGCCACAAGAAACCTGGTTTTCTATGTTTTGAACTCTGACTGTGTTACCCTGCTGGGAAACCGTGCGTGCCAAGATCTTGGCCTGGTGTCCTTCGACCGCACGGTCCACAAAGTGCAACTGTCGTTTAACCCGCTTGCAGAATACCAAGACCTGTTCAACGATGACCTGGGAAAGTTACCACTGACATACCATATTTCCATTGACCCAAATGTACAACCCGTGGTCCGCGCACCTCACAGGGTGTCCCACGCCATGAAAGACAGGGTCGAGGCGATGCTTAACTACATGGTCGACAAGGGGGTGCTAGAAGCGGTCAGCGAGCCCACTGATTGGGTCTCCACCATGGTTGCCACGATAAAGAAAGACAAGAATGAAATACGTGTGTGTATCAACCCCAAGGACTTAAACCTTGCCATCAGGCGACCACACTACCCCATGCGGTCTGTTGAGGATGTGGCGGCTCAGGTCGGGCAAGCCACCATCTTTTCGGTCCTAGACGCTAAGAACTCGTTCTGGCAGATCCCGCTGGACAAAGCATCTTCTGACCTGACAACCTTCGCCACACCATTCGGCAGATTCAAATTCCTGCGAATGCCATTCGGCATCAATTCCGCTAGCGAGGTGTTTCAGCGAACGATGGAGCAGATATTCTCGGACTTGCCATGTGCCATCATCGTGGATGATATACTGGTCTATGGGAAGGACATTGCCGAACACGACCAGAACCTCCGCCGCGTCCTGGATCGGGCGCGAAAGGCCAACCTGAAGCTGAATCCAAAGAAGTGCCGGTTTCGTGTCTCAGAAGTCACGTATGTTGGACACGTTTTCACCTCCAACGGACTAAAACCCGACCCTTTGAAGGCAGCTGCCATCTCCGAGATGGCAGCCCCCACTGATGTGCCAGGTCTACAACGATTCTTGGGCATGGTGAACTACCTTGGGAAGTTTGTACCAAATCTCAGTGAGCTGAGTGCTCCCCTGCGGCAGCTAACAAAAAAGGATATCGCCTGGGTCTGGTTCCCACAGCACCAGCAGGCGTTTGACTGTCTCAAGTCGAAACTGATTGACACTCCAACGTTGCGATTCTTTGATGCGAGTCGCCCCATCACCGTCACCTGTGACGCTTCTAGGTTCAGTCTGGGCGCGGCCTGCCTCCAATCTGTCGATGGATCGTTACATCCTGTCTCCTATGCCTCCCGCACCATGACGGACACCGAGCAGCGGTACGCTCAAATCGAGAAGGAGCTGCTCGCGGTGGTGTTTGCCTGCTCCAAGTTCAGAGACTTCCTGTTTGGCAGCAGATTTACAGTCGAAACCGACCACCAGCCACTGGTGACAATCCTGAACAAGCCGATTCACGCTGCCCCTGCCAGGCTGCAGCGTATGATGCTGCAGCTCCAGCGCTTTGATTTCGACGTCGTCTACAAGAAAGGCACCGAGATGCACATTGCAGACACCTTATCGCGCGCCCCGCGGGCCTCCTGTGCTCGCCACCCCTACGAAACAGAGGACTTGCTCGTACTGGGCGTCAATTTTATTCCCACCAAGCAGCTGCAGCTTTTGGCCGAGCACACCGCTGCTGATCCAGTCTTGCAGCGGCTTGCGTCTGTGATTAAATCAGGGTGGCCAACAAAGCGCTCCGCTGCGCCGTCCGAAACACAGCCTTTCTTCCTGGTCCGTGACGAACTGGTGCTCCAGAATGGCGTTATCGTTAAGGGACATAAAGTGGTGGTCCCGTCCTCCCTGTTCGATTCTTACTACTGCGCAGCCCACAGCGGACACCCCGGGTTCGATGCAACACTCGCCCACGCTCAGTGCCAATTCTACTGGCCTGGAATGGCCAAATATATTCGAGACTGTGTTTCTGCCTGCTCCACGTGCAACAGTCTTGCTCCACACCAGCAGCGACAGCCCCTGCTGCAACAGCCCGCTCCTGCCTTGGCCTGGTCCTCGCTGGCTGCCGACATCTTCGAGTGGCGTGGTAACCACTACCTTGTCCTGGTCGACTCGTACTCAAACTGGTTCGAGGTGGATTTGCTGACATCCCTCACGTCGGAGATGGTGATCCGGAAGCTGCGGAAACACTTCTCCACGTTTGGGTCCCCTGTGAGGCTGCAGACTGACAATGGCAGTTCAAGAGTTTTGCCGACAAATGGAATTTTGTGCATTTCACCAGCAGCCCGGAGTACGCACAGAGCAACGGCCTTGCTGAACGGGCCGTCCGCAGCGCCAAGCTTCTGATGGAAGAGGCGAGACTGTCTAACTCTGATTTGTATTTGGATCTCCTGAACCTCAGGAATGTTTCCAGGGATCCGGCCATGGGGTCCCCTGCTCAGCGTCTAATGTCCAGAACAACCAGATCTACCATCCCGATTGCCCAGCGCCAGCTGAAACCTCGGGTGCTGGAGCCTGCCTCCGTGCAGAGGCGCATTCAAGAGAAACATGACAGCCAGCGGCGTTCCCACGATCGGTCGTGCAGACCACTCGATCCTCTGTTGCCTGGTCAGGTTGTTCGATTGCAAACCGCCAGTGGTCACTCCCGTCTGGCTACCGTGGTTGGGGTGGCCGACTCACCTCGTTCGTATCTGGTCGACTATGAGGGAACCATCTACCGTAGGAGCCGACAACACCTGCTTGCGGTTAATGAGCCGAAGCCGCAGGCCCCGGGCCCCTATGCCCCGCCGCTCTCATACCAGCAGCCGGCTCCTGTCCCAGCCAGCGTTCCCTGCATGCCTCGTTCCCCATATCGAGCACCCGGTTCCCCTCTGCGCGGGTCACCTGTTGCCGGTCGCGATTCTCCCTCCGCTGTTCCTCCAACCCCACCGCCCTTCCCTGGTTCCCCTACTGTCTCGGGTTCCCCTGTTTTTTCTGCTCCTCCGGGGGAAGGGGGAGGCATCCGTACGCGCTCGGGCCGGATCAGCAAGCCACCTGTTCGTTATGGCGATTCTGTTTAATTCTGTTTAATTCTGTTGTAGTGACAACGGTCTGGTTTTTTTTATTTTCGAAGGGGAAGGATGTAGATGGTTTTGCATGCAACCAATAACATAGTCACCTCAGTACCATTAACCCCGCCTAGTCAACATCAATCATAACGCCCTCCCCTTCCTGGGTACGGTTCACTAGAGAATGTAGCCAGTACTTGAGGATGTATGTAATACCTTGTGCTATCATTAAAATGTGTTGAACACTCTTAGAGTTTCTAAATTGCTTATTTACACCTATCTAATTTATTTTTAAATGATAACATCGAACCTGCCTCCACCACTTCCACTGGAAGCTCATTCCACACAGCTACCACTCTCTGAGTAAAGAAATTCCCCCTCATGTTACCCCTAAACTTTTGTCCCTTAATTCTCAAATCATGCCCTCTTGTTTGAATCTTCCCTACTCTCAATCGAAAAAGCTTATCTACGTCAACTCTGTCTATCCCCCTCATAATTTTAAAGACCTCCATCAAGTCCTTAACCTTCTCCGCTCCAAAGAATAAAGACCTAACTTGTTCAACCTTTCTCTGTAACTTAGGTGCTGAAACCCAGGCAACATTCTAGTAAATCTCCTCTGTACTCTCTCTATTTTGTTGACATCTTTCCTATAATTTGACGTCCGGAATTGTACACCATATTCCAGAATTGGCCTCACCAATGCCCTGTACAATTTTAACATTACATCCCAACTTCTATACTCAATGCTCTGATTTATAAAGGCCAGCGCACCAAAAACTGTATTTACCACCCTATCTACATGAGATTCCACCTTCAGGGAACTATGCACAGTTATTCCTAGATCCCTCTGTTCTACTGCATTCCTCAATTCACTACCATTTACCATGTATGTTCTATTTTGATTTGTCCTACCAAGATGTAGCACCTCACACTTATCAGCATTAAACTCCATCTGCCATCTTTTGGCCCACTCTTCAAAATGGCCTAAATCTCTCTGTAAACTTTGAAAATCAACTTCATTAACCACAACACCACCTATCTTAGTATCGTCTGCATACTTACTAATCCAATTTACCACACCATCATCCTGATCATTGATGTATATGACAAACAATAGTGGACCCAAAACAGATCCCTGAGGCACCCCACTAGTCACCGGCCTCCAACCTGACAAACTCCACTATTAATAATCAACAATTGAACCTTCTTAACCAACCTTCCATGTGGAACCTTGTCAAAGGCCTTACTGAAGTCCATATATAGACAACATCCACCGCTTTACCCTCATCAATTTCCCTAGTAAGGACAAAGGAAAGCAGTTTTCTATTCTTAAATTTGAGTCGATAATGACACTCACACAGCTTTGTCTCTATTGCTGCACAAGTTCATGTCCTTGTATTCTTGTGTATTGTGTATTGCTTGGTTTAGCAGATGTGAAATGTTGTTCCTGGTAATTTTGACCGTCAAATTCTGTGCTTCTTCCTCGTGTCCGGCCATCTTCTATATCAGGATCTTCTATATCTATATCATGTCTTTCCGGTTGGTCAGTGACGGTTGACGGTCGATGGTTTCAGAATTGGCTGCTTCAGTCACTCACTGTGATACAGGTCCTGTCGTCAGCATTGCCCGGGATCCGCCATGTAGAGGCTTCTGCTTGCATCCCAAATTCTGTGCGAAACACTTTCTCACACACTTCACAGAACGCTAGAGAGTATTCAGAAGACACCATCAAGGAACCGAAGTCAGACGTAAATGTGTCGTATGCTTTATGATGGATGAATATGAGGGCAGGGTCAACTAAAGGTGCGTCATGTCGTAGTAGAACTTCTCTGCATGTCTGGCATTTTGAGGACAGTTCATGTGAAGTGATGATTCTGCGACAGATGTGACCTGCGATGTAAGCCAGTGTATTCTCTTCAAGGAGATCAAGTGAAATGCAGCAGATTGCATTGTTCTGTTTTGTCTTATTGGCATGGGAGATAGATGGAGATGATTTCTTTACTCTGTTCTTTGTCAGTGTTTGCAGTGTTAAGATAAATTTGTCAGAATGGGGGGAACAGTTTGAACTCACTAACAGCCTCCACAGGCAACTTTCTAAGAGCTGAATAGGTGTGGACGCCTGCTGCTACCGAATGGCTGTGTAGCTGTGCTGCCTTGTTAACACTCATTTTAGAAAAGCTGTTTGGAACAAAGTGGCCTCTGGTCAGTTCATGGGCTTTTCATGTTCATAAAAGATGCATATATGTGCCCATTGGTATTTTTCTTTCAGCAATCCTCTCCCATGAATTCAAATACACACTTTTCCAAATTTGACCTAATTTTTGTCAACAAGTGTGGTGAGTCACGCATTCAATAGATCTTGGCTCCCCATGGACAAAGAAAGGATGATCTTTTGTCACACCCAAGTTGGTGTAGAATCAAATGAATAGTAGGTTAGTTCTTGCAAGGTGTTTGGGGCTGGGGGCAGATCACCCCAGTCAATGTTTTGGAGGAGTATCCTTCCTTTGGCTTTCAGGCACATGACATCCTGGGCAAGTGTCAGCGGACGGTGATGCAGCTTGTCAGGCATGTCAACTATCCCAGATCCTTTGGGCTGACTGCTGGATCCGGTGGTCCACGCCAAAAAGTTGCACAGTTCAGCTGGGTCACTCTCTTCAGCCTTATCTAATGTTGCATCTTCAGAAGTTGGGGGCCATTGGATGGGGTTTGGTGAGTTGACGATGCTGCTCTGCACAATCTGGGCTGCACGAAACATGTCTCTGAGGTGATGAGACGATGATTCTCCTTGTTGATTTGCATCGACAATTTCGCTGCCCTCACTGTCCTCACTTGAATTATCTTGTAGAACACCTTCAACTTTCTCACGCTTCCTTTCAATGGTCATGTCCTGCAGTTTTCTATTCTTAAATTTGAGTCGATAATGTATGTGAACACTCCCATAGCCTTGGCTCTATTGCTGCACAAGTTCATGTCCTTGTATTCTTGTGTATAGTGTATTGTTTGGTGGAGAAGATGGGCAATGGTGTTCCTGGTCATTTTGACATAGTCAAATTCTGTGCGAAACAGTTTCGCACACACTTCACAGAACGCTAGAAAGTATTCAGAAGGCATCATCAAGGAACCGAAGTCAGATGTAGATGTGTCATATGCTTTATGATGGATGAATACGAGGGCATGATCAATTAAAGGTGCATCAGGTCATAGTAAAACCACTCTGCATGTCTAACCTTTTGAGCATAGTTCATGTGAAGTGATGATTCTGCGACAGATGTGACCTGCGATGTAAGCCAGTGTATTCTCTTTAGGGAGATCAAGTGAAATGCTGCAGACTGCATTGTTCTGTTTTGTGTTATTGGCATAGGAGATAGATAGAGATGGCTTCTTTACTCTGTTCTTTGTCAGTGTTTGTAGTGTTAAGATAAATTTGTCAGAATCGGGGGAACCGTTGGCACTCACGGATTGCTTTATCAGTTCAGCTACCATAACTATTCAAAAAGCACATCGAAGCTCCTTCGCTGATGGATTGTCTCGGAATCCGCCCTTTCGCCAAATAGTAGAGAACAAATTCTCAACAATGTCCTGATTAACCCGAGATATGAACAGAAAACGAGCGATGTGCTTTCCTTCATGTGCTGCCACAGCTGTGAAATGCAAGAAATTGCAAGCCACCATCCCTGGACAGAAAACACATTATTTGATCCAAGCACTGTTAAGCTTTGGAGTACAGGCAAGCATGAATCAAAGAATGACTTACATGCAGAATTTTCTGAAATAGGCCTCCTCAACTTTTTGCGGCCCTTCAATAACCTGTTGTTAAATGAATCAAACAGCACATCAATCATTTCAATTAACTCCGCGTGTAAACAGCCTCCCCAGGCAACTTTCCAAGAGCTGAATAGGTGGAGACTCCTGCTGCTACCGAATGGCTTAGCACCTGCGCTGCCTTGTTAACTCTCATTTTAGAGAAGCTGCTTAAAATAAATGGTCGTTGGTCAGTTTATGGGCTTTTCATGTTCATAGAAGTTGCAAATATGTGCCCATCGGATATGTTTCTTTCTGCCATCCTCTCCCTTGACTTCAAATACATACTTTTCCAAATTTGACCTGGTGTTTTTTTTAACAAGTGCGGTGGGTCATGCATTCAATAGATCTTGGGTCCCCTGTGGACAAAGAAAGGATAATCTTCTGTCACACCCAAGTTGGTGCAGAGTCGAACATTGCTTGGGCTTTGGTCACAAAACACAGCCTTAGGTTGTAGTCCAATTGCCTTAACCTTTTGTAAACATTCATTTGGTAATGATCGCAGTTTGTCAGCTGTTGTGGTGTCTCATGACAGAAATTAACCTTGAGGTTGTTTCCATTTTCCCATCAAGCCTCTAACTATGAAAACGAGAGCATGGTTGGCAGGCCGTGACGTCTTCCGTAGGGATCCAAAGTCCTCGAAACCCTCTACTGAATCTTCACTAATATTGTATGAGAGGCCGACAGGTAGACTCATTTCCTCAAAGGACACTACTCAGAACGTATCCCTCTCTGTCATTCCTGCTAGCCTGTCTTTCAAAAGTTGAAAGACCTAGGCCTCATTTCGATATTACTCAACCACCTACGCAGGGATGTCTAGATTGGAATTGGGAATCTTGCTGTCTCTTTTATTTATTAATCGATTTATCTATTTATTTATTTATTTATTTATGTATTTATTCACGTTTTTATTAGAAGCAATGTACAGTAGTATAAACTGCAGCATATGACAAAATACATTTTGTGTGCAACTTCTATTTTTAATTTATCAAGAAAGAGGTAGAACAAGAAAGAAAGAACGAGAAAAATAAAGAGTGAAGGAAATAGTGATATGTAGTCCAGGGGTGAACAAGTGATAGCCGATAGAAAAATAAAGACAAAAACCCATGTGAAAAATATACATCTTCTAGATGCACTGGGACGCATCCTCAGTGATGTGACCTGGGGTCATTGGGTGTTTCGGGTCTCACAACGTCAGACACCCTTGCCCAGGCGACCCAGCCGGGGTTGATCAGGCCCCGACTTGCGTCCCAGCAGCAACCGCCCACGGATCAGCCATCTTAATAACTACTCTGCAGGGGTTGGGAGACTAGTGCATGGAGGGACTGGAATATAATGAAAAAAGGAGGAAAAGAAAAAGAAAAAGAAAGAAAAATAGTGACCCTTATGTGTGGATATACCTGCTTCATATCTCACCACACCCATCACCAAGTTCGTGAATCGGTTTATTTCCAGAGTTGTGTTGCACCATACTCTACTTGTAATAAATCAATAAAAGGAGACCATGTCTTTAAAAATTGTTCTGATTCTCCTGCTAAGACGTGTCTCATGTCTTCAAGATGTAGCATCTCAGACATGCTTGTGATCCACATTTTAAACGTTGGGGCGGATGCATTTTTCCAAAATTTAAGTATACTTTTTTTGCCATTATCGGGCCGTAGTTAAGAAAATGTCGTTGAAAGATTGATAACTCAGAGCAGGCACCTGTTGTTCCAAAAATAATCAATTCTGTATGGGGGTCCAGTTTTGTTTTTAATAATTTTGTGAAGATTTCAAAGATTTCTTTCCAAAATATATGGAGTTTTATGCAGGAGGCGAAGGAGTGTGTATTAGTTGCTTCGTGAGATAAACATTTGTCACGGATGGGGGATACATTTGGAAACATTTTGTTCAGTTTAGTTTCGAGTAATATTGTCTATGTAATATTTTAAATTGGATTAGAATATCTTACATTAATCGAACATTTATGTACATAGAATCATAGAAAATAGGTGCAGGAGTAGGCAATTCGGCCCTTCGAGCCTGCACCACCATTCAATATGAT
The DNA here is from genome assembly GCA_963514005.1 of Raja brachyura. The sequence continues at coordinate 393,644 of CAUPSL010000861.1, read as the reverse complement.
CATGGCTGATCATCTAACTCAGTGTCCCGTACCTACCTTCTCTCCATACCCCCTGATCCCTTTAACCACAAGGGCCACATCTAACTCCCTCTTAAATATAGCCAATGAACTGGCCTCAACTACCTTCTGTGGCGGAGAATTCCACAGACTCACCACTCTCTGTGTGAAAAATGATCTTCTCATCTCGGTCCTAAAAGACTTGCCCCTTATCCTTAAACTGTGACCCCTTGCTCTGGAGTTCCCCAACATCGGGAACAATCTTCCTGCATCTAGCCTGTCCAACCCCTTAAGAATTTTGTAAGTCTCTATAAGATCCCCTCTCAATCTCCTAAATTCCAGCGAGTACAAGCTGAGTCTATCCAGTCTTTCTTCATATGGAAGTCCTGCCATCCCAGAAAGCAGTCTGGTGAACCTTCTCTGTACTCCCTCTATGGCAATAATGTCTTTCCTCAGATTAGGAGACCAAAACTGTACGCAATATTCCAGGTGTGGCCTCACCAGGACCCTGTACAACTGCAGTAGAACCTCCCTGCTCTTGTACTCAAATCCTTTTGCTATGAATGCCAACATACCATTCGCTTTCTTCACAGCCTGCTGCACCTGCATGCCTATTTTCGAAGGGTCTCGACCCGAAACGTCGCCTATCTCCTTCGCTCCTTAGATGTTGCTGCACCTGCTGAGTTTCTCCAGCCTTTTGTGTACCCTGCCTGCTTTCAATGACTGGTGTACCATGACACCCAGGTCTCGTTGCATCTTCCCCTTTCCTAATCGGCCACCGTTCAGATAATAATCTACTCTCCTGTTTTTGCCGCAAAAGTGGATAACCTCACATTTATCCACATTATACTGCATCTGCCATGCATTTGCCCACTCACCCAACCTATCCAAGTCACCTTGCAGCTTCCTAGCATCCCCCTCACAGCTAACACTGCCCCCCAGCTTCGTGTCATCCGCAAACTTGGAGATGTTGCATTCAATTCCCTTATCCAGATCATTAATATCTGTCTATATACTATTAAAACTCTGTCTGCTGACTGGGTGTGTGTCAGATTTGCCCTTTGATTTCATGGTTCGCCAAAACCACACTATCAAACCCCGAGATATTTTCCATTTTGCTACACATTACACTTTTATATTCACCCATTCACGCCTCATTACATTTAGCCATTTTTATGTACACTTTTAAAAATACAGTCCTTCACCCCCCCCCCCCCCACACTCACTCATTTTGTGGCCTCCTGCTGGCCAGAAGCCAAAACGGCAGCTGCTGCAGCCCGCTCTCCTCCAAAATCGCCGCCATTTTTTCCCCCGCGGCCGATATTCACATCTGAAGCCTGTTCGGGTACCAGACCCAATGGGTCTGGACTTGGTCTAGTATATTGTAAATAGCTAGGGTCCCAGCACTGAGTCTTGCGGTGCCCCACTAGTCACAGCCTGCCATTCCGAAAATGACCCGTTTACTCCTACTCTTTGCTTCCTGTCTGCCAGCCAGTTCTCTATCCACATCAACATTGAACCCCCAATACCGTGCGCTTTAAGTTTGAATGCTAATCTCTTATGTGGGACCTTGTCAACAGCCTTCTGAAAGTCCAGATACAACACATCCACAGGTTCTCCCTTATCCACTCTACTAGTTACACCCTCGAAAAAGTCTATAAGATTCGTCAGACATGATTTACCGTTCATAAATCCATGCTGACTTTGTCCAATGATTTCAACACTTCGAAAAATGTGCTGCTATCCCATCTTTAATAACTGACTAGCATTTTTCCCACTACCGATGTTAGACTAACTGGTCTGTAATTCCCCGTTTTCTCTCTCCCTCCCTTTATAAAATGTGGGGTTACATTAGCTACCCTCCAGTCCTCAGGAACAACTCCAGAATCTAAAGAGTTATGAAAAATTATCACTAATGCATCCACTATTTCTGGGGCTACTTCTTTAAGTACTCTGTGTAATTGTATTAAGTATTACATATAGAAGATATTTATCCCATATGTCTTTGGGAATTTTTAAACTTAATTCCTGTTCCCACTCTGTTCTAATTGCACCTGAGGATGAAATTTCTATATTTAGAATATTATACAAGTATGATATTAAATTATTTGACTGTGTTTCTATTCATACCTTCATCTAATATATCTGGCATCAGAGTTTGATATTTTTGTGTGTATATTTTTTCAAATAATCTTGAATTTGAAGATATCTAAAATGTTGATTACCTCTCAGATTGTATTTGGATTGTAATTTTCGAAATGAGAAAAGGTTTCCCATTTCGTACAAATCTCCAATCTTTTTGATTCCTAGTCTTTCCCAGTGAGTAAACGTTTTATCTATAATAGATGGTTTGAACGACGGATTATTAGCATAGGAGAAAGAAGAGATACAAGTTTTACTTGTCTCCAAATTCGTAAGGTGCTATGAATAATCAGATTTTTCTTGTATATTGTATTCTTCAACTTTAGTGGGGAGAGAAGGATCTTGCCTATGTTAAAAGACGAACAATCCTCGCTCTCCATTATTAACCGCTCTACCTGTTGGGCTGAATTGTCCAACCAGTAAATTACATTTTTAATATTCACTGCCCAGTGATAGTACAAGAAATTGGGGAGTGCCAGTCCACCAAATTCTTTGGGTTTACATAAATGTCGTCTATGAATTCTGTATGATTATAATCCCAAATAAAATTTGTGATGTTGGAGTCAAGTTTAAAAAAAAAACTTTAGGTAGATATATTGGTATTGATTGAAATAAGTAGAGAATTTGTGGAAGAAAAATCGTTTTTATGGCATTTATTCTGCCTGTTAGAGTCATCGGAAGTGTTTTCCAGAATTGAATCAAAGCATTTAATTTTGTAACTAAAGGCAGGAAGTTTACATTGAATAAAGAATTATATTTTCTGGTTACTTGGATACCCAAGTATTTAAATTTTTCTATAGCAAATCTAAAAGGGAATTTTAAAAGGTGTGTCGACTCTTGGGGTTTTATCGCCATGATTTCACTTTTTTCCAGTTTATTCGATATCCTGAGAAAGAACCGAATTCCTCTATTAGATTTAATGTATTTGGCATAGTAACTTGCGATTTTGTAATATATAGTAATATGTCATCTGTATATAATTATATTTTATTATTGGAATGTTTAGTATTATATCTGTGAATATTTGGATGCCTTCTTATACTTTCCGCTATGGGCTCTATTGCAAGAGCAAATAGCTGGGGTGAAAATGCACAACCCTGTCTATTGCACCTGTATAGGTAAAATTTCGGAGAAAGTATGTGGTTGGTCAATATTCTAGCAATCAACCTGTCATATAGTAATTTTATCCATGAAATAAAATTCTCTCTCATTTGAAATGTTTGCAGTACTTTGAAGAGGTATTCCCATTCTACTTGGTAAAATGCTTTTTCTGCATCCAGTGAAATAATTGATAAGTCAATTTGGTGCGAATACATTATATTAGAAAGACATCTCAGATTATTAAATGAATGTCTCTTGGGTATAATCCCCTTTTGGTCCACATGTATTCATTTACTAACGTATTTGCTTAATATTCTTGCCAGAGTTTTCGCTAGTATTTTCTGATCTGAATTTAATAATGCAATAGCTCTGTATGAACCAGGATCTTTTCGGTCTTTATATTTTTTGGGTATTAGTGTAATAGTTGATTCCGCTAGTGTTTCTGGTAGTGTCCGTTCTTTTAATACATATGTATAAAGTTTGTGTAAATGTGGTGAGATTATCTCGTAAAATCTTTTATGAAACTCATTACTGAATCCATCTGGTCCCGGTGTTTTACCATTCTTCAGTGAATTTATTGTCTCTTCTATTTCTTTAATTGAAACCTGTGCTCCTAGTTCCTCTTGTTCCAACGGATTTAGTTTTGGGAGATTGCAGTTGTCCAGAAAGTTTATAATTTTAATGCTGTCTATTGTTGTTTTGGATGTATATATATTTTGATAGAATTGAGCATATATCTTATTAATGCCCTTAGGTAACGTTAACAATTTTATCTGATTAGATTTTTACAATAGTATGATCCTTTTCCACTTTTTTCAACTGACGTGCCAGACGTTTATGTGGCTTATCGCCGAATTCGAAATTTTCCTGTTTTGTAATTTGAAATAATTTGATGACTCTTGCAGATAGAATTTGGTTTAGTTTAAATTTCAGTATTGTTATCTTGCTGTGTTTATCTATAGTTGGCTCTTTTGCGTTTTCTTGGTCCAGTTGTCTAATTTGTTTATTCTAGTTGCAATTGTTCGATCCTATTATTTTTATTTTGGAAAGCTTGGTATGAAATAATAGAACCGCTGATAAACGCCTTAAATGACTCCCATAATAGGGAGGGTGAGATGTCTGTGGTATTGTTAGTCTCAAAGAAAAGTTCCATCTGAGTATATACAACCATCCGGGTTGTTTAAAATTTGGGGATTGAACCTCCAATACGATTTTTTTATTGAACATTCCTTCTAGTTTTAGAAAAAAGGTTAACGGAGAGTGATCAGAGGTGACACTATTATGATATTTAGGATTAGTTGTAAAATTAATTTTGTGTCCACTAGGAAATAATAGTAAGATTAAACGAGAACTTACCAGTTTGAAGTTTGATCTTTATTTTATGAGGAGTAATGATGAGCGATTACGTGAAGAAGGCCGTCAGCCCACATGCGCGTCAATCTTCGAAGCAGCGGTGTGAAGTCACAGATAGCAGTTGGTGAACTGATAATAGGAAGATTCGAGAACTAGAACTACCAGTTATGTTTTATGAGGAGGGTTGGGAGCGGTGGGGACGTAATCGCTCATCTTTAGTCCTCATAAAATAAAGATCAAACTTCAAACTGGTAAATTCTCATTTAATCTTACTATTTTACTTTGGAGTCACGTGAGTGACTACGTGAAGAATTCGAAGGTCTGTGACTTCATTCCGTGGAACAACTCCATGAGTCACACACTGTATGATGGACCAAGGAGGAGTGGAAAATCTAGTATTCAGTCATGATATAAATTTTTAACATGCTGAAAAAAAAAGTATTTAATGGACAAATTATAATCGAGAAACCTCTTACACGGTGCTAGGCCCCAATGACAACGGAGACCCGACAGGGAAAAGGTCGGGTCTCCCGTGCAGAGAACAGATTTTAAAAGATTCCCCCTCCCTCCTGCACCCCCTACTTATACACAGTTAGAAACAGTACAAAAAAAACATGAACAACTACATCTGTGCGCCGTCTCATACGTGATGTTTGTTTGTAAGCAGAATTCTTCCCATTTCTTTACGTAGGAGACATATTGCTTTTTAGTGCTGTCTCTCCAGGCCGTGGTTAGTACGTCTACTGTACGGTCAGCTAGTCCAATCCCGTGACAGGGTCTTCTTAGAATCTGCAAACCAAAGTTTTTTGCTGATGATGTACGGAATGTTCTTCCCCAGTGATGGGGTGGAGAGCAGGTTCTAGCATTTAGGAACCTCCATAAGGGTTCCATGACCACACCTAAAATGAGTGGGTACCATGGCTTAGTGGCCTTATCAGGGCAATTAGAATGCCTGAGCCTGAGTCTTATTTGAATTTAAGCAGGCATCGACAGACAAGGCAGAATGGGTAGAATATAGAACCTTATTCATCCCAATGCAGCGAGTATGCATCAATCACTACTGCCCTTGGGTCTGGTTTGCAACCAATACAGCTTGGTAACTGTAGACTTAAGTCTGAACAGAACAACTTATATTCAGTGTACCATACCTAGAGATAATTTTATTAAGTGCTTTATGATTCAACATCCATTCTGTGTTGTCATTTATTGCATGGCCTGGTGTGCCATAGCTACTGACTTGATTCAACCCCTGTGATTTAAGGTAGAGTTAACAGAGGTGTTTTAAAAATTATTAAGCATGCGCAGTAGGCTGGTGCGCGTGCGCAGTGCGCAACGCAGCACATGTATGCAGTTCACAGTGTAAAGGCAGAGTTTCAGCTGCCTTTACGGACCGTTCCCACTGATGGGAGCGTCGACGGCACGTGAGTAGCACATATTTCCGCGTTTAAAACGTACTGCTGCTGAAAGGCACGGGAGAATTATTCCTCTCTAGGAGATTGATCTCTTAGGGAAGCATAATTCTGCCGTGCCTTTATTATTTATGACCATTTTTTGTATGTTTTATATATATTTTATATATATTATATTTATATATAAACTAATTACTATTTTATAATTTTAGTCGGGGTAGACACTGCCTACCTTGCCTACCCTGACGGCACGTGCCTGCTACACTCCCGTCTCCACACTGGGAGATATAATGCAGCCCTGCACCCGATGCTGCCATGGGTCCCTCAAGCCCGTGTTGATAAAAGTCCTGTTGCTGGAGTTGTTGGATGTTGGAGCATCTTCTCTAAAAGATGCTCCATATGGGAAATTCATCCGAAAACATTCCGTGTGGGGGGAGGCGACTCCTCCCGAATGGACTCATCTGAGGAAACCGGCCTGTTGGTCTTTCGCTTGGCTTTCCCGACTGGCGGGGTAACCAAGGTGCCTTCAATAGGCGCTGTATCAGAAGTTGCTGGCTGTGCTACCAGTGACCGAGGTGGTGAGACCGACGGCCGCCCGCTAACCACAATTCCGCGGTCCACGGAAGCGGTTCTACCCGCAGCCCGCCTGGTCTTCACCTTAGTTTTGACCATTCTGTAAATTTGCTTCCTAATTTAAACAAGGAAACGAAAAACCGACCGCTGGTTATGTTTGAACTTACCTTTAGGGCCGTTTTAAACATACCGCTGGAGGAGCGACGCGCCTCCCAGCCGGTCGCGGTGCCATGCGTTGACGTAATGACGAGCATGCGGGCTGATGTCCTTCTTCACATTGTCACTCACATGACTCTGAAGTAAAATCAATTCGTGTATAGGTTTTATGTACCATTGAATAAAAGGAATACTCCCTTCCAGCTGGGTTTGCGATCCTCCATACATCTGTTATATTTGTGTTTTTTATGTATGTATTTAAAAGTTCACTGGAATTTGATTTTATATTATGTCTCGTTTGTTGCGCAGATTTATCCAGATATTGATCCAGAACGCAATTGAAATCTCCCCCAATTATCACATTTTGATAATTAGAGATTATATTCAGGATTTTATTTAAAAATTGTTTATTATCAAAATTAGGAGCATAAATATTTACCATGGGTTACACAAAAAGCTGGAGAAACTCAGCGGGTGCAGCAGCATCTAAGGAGCGAAGGAGATAGGCGACGTTTCGGGTCGAGACCCTTCTTCAAATATATACCATATATCTGAAGAAGATATATCTTCTTAAATATTTACCATAGTGAGTGGAGTAGAGTATATCTCTCCAGCAACTATAACATACCTCCCCTCTTTATCTGCTATGGTATTCTTTAGTTTAAATGGTATGCCTTTGCGAATTATAATTGCGGTACCTCTAGATTTAGAGAGATAGGAGGAGTGATATGTTTTGCCGATCCAATTTGCCTTCAACCTGGTCTGAGCTTGGAGTTTCAAGTGTGTTTCCTGTAAAAAGATTATATCGACATTGAGTGATTTTAACTGGGCAACAATTTTACCACTTTTAATTGGCTCATTAGTGCCCCTTATGTTTCAGCGAAAAAAATGTAATTCCTCCAATTTTCTTTTGCATGTCGTCTGGCAAGGTAAATTACATTGGTACCGTTATGTCAGATGGTGCAACACAATACCTCAAACTTCTGGGTGTTGGGTGGGTACTCACAGCTACTAGACTCTGTTGGTATATCCCTTGTAAAAGTGCCTTTAAAGAAAAATCGGAAAAAAGGGCTAAATAACATAGAAATAGTGATAATACAGTATTTAAAAAAAAAAAATACTGCAAGAAAAAAAACACCAAATTGTGGGGAAAAAATTCTTGAAATCTTCCGTAGATGTTAAGTCACATTGAGCTCCGTTCCCTTAAACAAGTGTTGAAAAAAAAGAAGGAACAGTTCAAAACAGGGTAATACAGAGAAAACCATCAAACATGTAGATCTACTTACATTTTCAACTGGACAAGTATTTACTATTTACTAACAATTACTGTATTTAACTTCGCAGGCAAAGCCCAGTGTATTTAAGTAAGAAACTGCTGGTTGGAAAGGGTTAACCAAAATTACACTCATGGCTACTTGCCAACTGTTTAATTCCCTTCCCTTCCAGCTTGGTTCCATGTGAGTTTATCTTGCGCATAACTGGGAATTTGTCTTCTGGAATCGATTATGCATATTTTAGTTTATTAGTATACTAGTATCATATTCCAATATATCTAACTCGCAATCATAAATCTCCATGTTCATTATCGACTGGAAAAAAAAAAGCCCCCCCCCAGAAAATTGAATCATTATTCGGTTATACTAGTACGTTTTAGATTAGTATACATAGTTCAGTTATTTATGTGTTAGTATATAATTATAAATATATTTTTATTGGTAAGTTATTACTTTCAACCCCATTTAATTTAATTTTTCCATGCTGCGTAATTGCATTTTTTTAAGTATTTCGTTCGAAAAAGTTTGTCCTTGCGTTTGCATTCCAATGTCGATAAAGTGTCTAGACTTCACCACGTGTAGTTTTCGGCCATCTTATAGAGAACATTTATAGTAATATTTATTTAAAAAGTCATATTTTCTCAGCTTCCCCTCTCCAACTATATATAGCAATTAAACCTCCTGATAACCATGATATTTTACTTATCCTTTAATGTCCTTTGTTAGCTCTTGTGCGTATTTAAATGCTTCTTCTGGATCAGTAAAGACACACTCCAAGTCCTTGTATGTGATCCTCATTTTTGCAGAGTAAATTATCCCATATCTTAAGTTTGGAATTCCTTTCAGGATCAGTCTTGTCTTTGTAAAAAGGGCCCGTTTCTTAGCCTCTTCTGCTGGGTAGTCTCTAAAGAATCGCACTGTTTCAGCTTCAAACGTCAGACTTGTTGCGAATGGAATTTTTTTCATAATGTCTTCAAGAGCTGCTATGTCGTGAAATTTCACTATAATCTGTCTTGGAGGGGCTCCTGGCCTCGAATGTGCTCTCTGAACTCGATGTGCAGCATCTATTTTCGGTTTGTCAGATAGTTTGAATACTTGTTTAAGTAAGTTGGCAGTGAACTCCCGGGGGCCCATTCCAGTCTCTCACTCTCACTTTCCTTCTCTCACTCCAACTATCCTTAAATTACGCCGTCTTGACCGAGCTTCAAGATCAAGACATTTGTCGGTCATTCTAGCCAGTTGCCCAGAAACACGGTCTTGTTCTTCTCTCATTCTCTTCATCTCTTCAGACATTTCCTTCGTCGCAGTTTCCAGATCTTTAATAGCAGTGCTGTGTTCTTCAGAAGTAGTGAGAACCGCCTCCAACTTTTCATTGTAATCTTCTTCGACCCGTTCAATTTCTGCTTTCTACTTCATCAATACGTTACTTTAGAGTGCCGACTGTCTCAATAACTTCCTTATTCCCGAGCTTCATATTTGTATCCAGTGCAGAAATCTCCGTAGCATATCAGCAAAGTCTTTTATCACAGCTGCTCTTATAGACTGTTCCATTTCTTTTGCCTTTGCTTCCATTTCAGCAACAGATCCTTGTGCTTCAGCTTCTTTTTCAGACCTTTCTGGTGTTTTTTCAAGTGTTTTTCCCAACTTTTTAGCAAATAGTCTGGTCAGAGGTCTTTGGGATAAGATTGAAGTGGTTCTTTGGGATAAATTCCCTTTTCTCATTTAAAAGTCCCGTTATACCCCGCTATTTTGCGGCGATTTCTGATGACGTCACTTACGCGACGTCAAGCGACGTAAGTATTTTTAAATCGGTCCCGTCTTCTTTGAAGGCTTTTTTAGCGCTTTTACCACATTAGTCGGGAGCGGAGATGAATGCTGCGCCTCTCACTGCTGCATGGCGCCACTGGAAGTTAAGATAAATTTGTCAGAATCTGGGGAATTGTTGGCACTCACGGCTTGCTTTATCAGTTCAGCTACCATAACCATTCAAAAAGCACATCGAAACTCCTTCTGTGATGGATTGCCTCGGAATCCGCCCTTTCGCCGAATACTTGAGAACAAATTCTCAACAATATCCTGAATAACCCGAGATATGAACAGAAAACGAGCGTCTGTGCTTTCCTTCATGTTCTGCCATAGCTGTGAAATACAAGAAATTGCAAGCCACCATCCCTGGACAGAAAACACATTTTTTGATCCAAGCACTGTTAAGCTTTGGAGTACAGGCAAGCATGAATCAAAGAATGAATTACATGCAGAATTTTCTGGAATAGGCCTCCTCAACTTTTTGGGGCCCTTAAAAAACTTGTTGTTAAATTAATCGAACACTGCTTTGTTAACTCTCATTTTAGAGAAGCTGTTTAAAATAAATGGTTTTTGGTCAGTTTATGGGCTTTTCATGTACATAGAAGTTGCAAATATGGTAATCGTGTTCATAAAAGTTGTAAATATGTGCCCATCGGATACGTTTCTTTCTGCCATCCTCTCCCTTGACTTAAAATACATACTTTTCCAAATTTGACCTAGTGTTTTTTTAAATAAGTGCGGTGGGTCATGCATTCAATAGATCTTGGGTCCCCTGTGGACAAAGAAAGGATAATATTCTGTCACACCCAAGTTGGTGCAGAGTTGAACATTGCTTGGGCCTTGGTCACAAAACACAGCCTTAGGCTGTAGTCCAATTGCCTTAAACTTTTGTAACCATTCATTTCGTAATGATTGCAGTTTCTCAGCCGTTGTGGTGTCTCATGACAGAAATTAACCTTCAGGTTGTTTCCATTTTCCCATCGCCTCTAACTATGAAAACGAGAGCATGGTTGGCAGGCCATGATGTCTTCTGTAGGGATCCAAAGTCCCTGAAACCCTCTACTGAATCTTCACTAATATTGTATGAGAGGCCTACACGTAGACTCATTTCATCAAAGGACACTACACAGAATGTATCCCTCTCTGTCATTCCTGCCATCCTGTCTTTCAAAGGTTCAAAGACCCAGGCCTCACTTCGATATTACTCAACCACCTACGCAGGGATGTCTAGATTGGAATTGGGAATCTTGCTGTTTCTGAATGCATTCAAACTCTTGGGTATAGACTTCTTCCTGTCCTACTTCAATGATTACATTTTTAGCTTGGTTGGATTCTTCAACAGTACATTCAAGTTCACAGTAGTGCCAGCTCTGGCCTTCCCAGAGGTAGAGCTGGAGATACGAATGATATGCATAAGACGTGTGATGGCACGAGTTAGTGCCTTCCAGGTCGAGAACTTGGTAAAACGATGTGAACCAAGTTCTTTGGTGAAAGCTACGGTGTTCAAGGTGGAAACGTTAGGACGACCTTCTGTACTTCTGATCAGCAAGGTCAGTTGGACTCAGGGAGACAGTGTTGTGAACTGAGCAGGAACTTGGGACCAGTGAACCAGTTGGTGTCCGTCAAGTGACGTGCAGGAACAGATCATGTAGCATGATCTGCTGGATTCTGTTCTGTAGACACATAGCGCCACTGACCGGTCGAGAAGATTTTTGGTTCCATTGTACTCTGTTGCTGACATAGACGTAAAAACGCCTGGCCTCATTGTAGATGTAGCCCAGGACCACTTTACTTTCTGCGTAGAAGCCCATAGTGTCAAGCTGAAGATCTGACTCCGCTGAAATTAGGTCAGCTAACTAACTACACAGTTCCAGCCTTGGTATGGTGTGCTCAGCAGCAACGCTGCTTGATCCACTACTTCTTCCGGTGCAGCTGGACCTTCCCAATCTCCTTACTTGGGCCAGCTCAGTCTGGAGAGACTTTAAAACCCCCCACAAAAATAGATTTATTCACGTACACTGCCCTCCATAATTATTGGGACAAAGACCCAACATTTATTTATTTGCCTCTGTACTGCACAATGTGAGATTTGTAATAGAAAAAAATCACACGTGGTTAAAGTGCATATTGTCAGATTTTAATAAAGGACATTTTAATATATTTTGGCTTCACCATGCAGAAATTACAGCAGTGTTTATACGTAGTCCACCCCACCCCCCCACCCAATTTCATGGCATCATAATGTTTTGGACGCAACAATGTCATGAAAATGAATGTCGCCATATTTAATATATTGTTGCATATCCTTTGTAGGCAATGACTGCTTGAAGTCAGCGATTCAATGCATGCTCAATTGGGTTCAGATCGGGTGAACAGCAGAGGGAGCGCATAACACCCCCACCCTAAGATACTGAATAAGTTTCTGAAAACGAACTAAAGAACACCACCAAATTTCAGAAACTATTCAGTAGCACAGACATCACTGGTGCGACAATGCGTCAGCCAAGACATTATCTTTTCCATGGATATGCCTGACTTCCAGGTTGTAGTCCTGCATTCGCAAACTCCAGCTCATTAACCGTCAGTTATTATTTTTCATCCTATGTAGGAACACCAGCGGATTGTGATCTGTATATACGGCGACGGGAACATTCGAGGAGCCAACATATACCTCGAAATGATCTAGAGCCATTAACATTGCAAGGGTCTCTTTTCTGATGGTAGAGTACCATTTCTGATGGCGATTAATCTTTTTAGAAAAGTATGAAACTGGATGTCCACCCCATCAGAACCATCTTGGAGAAGAACACCGGCAACCTCATTTTCTCTAGCATCAACTGCCAACTTAGATGGCCGCTCAAAATCGGGTCCCGCAAGCATGGGTCGGCACGCCAGAAGGCTCTTTTTTTGATCAAAAGCAGTTTGACACACAGCTGACCACTCAAAAGCAACTTTCGGACTTAACAGGTCCGTTAAAGGAGCAGCCACTGCAGACAAATTTGGACAGAACCCTATATAGTACCCCACCATTGCCATATACCGACGGAGCTCAGTCCTTGAGGTAGGAGAAGGAAAAGCGACAATATGCTCTACCTTAGCCTCGAGAGTTCAAACCTGACCCCGGCCCATCACTTTACCAAGATACGTTACCATGGCCTGGCTAAATTCACACTTTCCAAGATTGATGGCCAAGTTAGCCTCTGCTAGACGATGAAATACCTCCTCATTCAGGTGAGCGATGTGTTCGATCCATGACCTGGAGCACACAACCAGATCATCAAGGTATGCCTCATAATAGGACAGACCAGACAGCAGAATATTTACCAACCTTAGAAATGTTGCTGGCGCGTTACGCATGCCAAATGCCATGACAGTATGTTGCACAAAATTATCTGGCATAACAAATGCAGAGATTTCTCTCGCACGCCTAGTTAAAGGAACTTGCCAATACCCCTTCAATAAATCCAATTTTGTAACAAAAGAGCCACCTCCCACATGATCCACGCAATCCTCCATACGAGGGAGAGGGTAACAATCGGGTTTGGTTACACTATTAACTTTTCGAATATCAGTACAGAACCTGTCGTCACCATTAGCTTTGGCAGCCAACAGACAAGGAGAGCTCCACGCACTACAGCTAGGCTCAGCAATGCCATGCTGCAGCATATAGTCAACCTGACTCTTTAGACGTAGACACTTGTCTGGATTGACACGATATGGGTGTTGTTTAATGGGCACAGTATCAGCCACGTCAATGTCATGTTCTAGAATGGAAGTTGGAGATGGCACATCAGAAAACAGCAATTTACACGAGTTAACCAAATCAATCAGATCTCTCCGATGACTCTCAGTCAAATGAGACAAACGCAATGGAAGTGACTCCAACATCTCTGAATTAGACAGTTTACCATGCGTCACCGCCACAGTCAAACGTGCCTCACCCACTTCTCCACCCTTGTCAGGGGGCAGCACCACCGCAGCCAAAACTGGCTTGGACAATAGTGTTGGGCACAGCGCCTCCGTCTCAAAATCCACAGGCTTCTTCTTATGATACTGCTTCAGCATGTTAACATGACACAGCTAACTCTTACCCCTCCAATCAGGAGTAGCAATAATCCCTCTCACCCGTCTTTTTTACCACATGATAGGGAACGCTGTAACGAGCCTGCAGACTTGACCCAGGAACAGGCAACAACACCAAAACCTTGGCACCTGGAGAAAAGTCCCTTCTTGTAGCCTTCCTATCGAACCAGATTTTCATTTTGGTCTGGGCAAATGTAAGATTTACCATCGCCAATTCGCATGCCCGCCGAAGTCTAAACCTAAATGTACAGACGTGCTCCAAAATACTTTGCTTCGTCCCCTCTTGCAACCACTTCTCTTTCAGGACCTTCAACGGACCACGAACAGTATGTGTAAACACCAAGTCCGCAGGACAGAAACCCAGAGACTCCTGCACGACCTCACGCACCGCAAACAAAACCAGATGAACGCCCTCATCCCAGTCTTTCTCAAACTCCAGACAGTACGTTTGCAATATTGCCTTCAATGTCGGGTGGAAGCACTCGAGAGCGCCCTGGCTCTCAGGATGATAAGCGCTTGAATGACAATGTTTGATGTCTAGTTGTTTCAACACTTGAGCAAATACTTTAGACATAAAGTTTGATCCCTGGTCACTTTGTATCACCTTAGGTAGACCAAACAAGGAAAAAAACTTAGTAAGAGCTGTCACTATAGTGGGAGCAGTTATCTTCCGTAATGGAATCACCTCTGGAAAACGGGTAGATGCACACACTATGGTTAACAAAAACTTGTTGCCAGTTTCCGTCCGAGGCAGTGGACCCACACAGTCTATCATAATACGTTCAAAAGGTTCACCAACTACAGGTATTGGATACAAGGGTGCAGGAACGATAGTCTGATTTGGTTTACCTGCTACTTGGCATGCATGACAACACTTGCAATGCTGCACTATATCCCTCTTTAACCCAGGCCAAAATAAATGTTGTAATATACGATCGTATGTTTTATTAACTCCTAAATGGCCAGCAAGAGGATTATCATGAGCCAAAGTAAGTATTTCATTCCGCTACCTATGCGGAATGAAATACTTAAAAATACTTAACTACAATCTGCTTAACAACACTCCAGTCATCCCGCCCAGATGCATTCAAAGGAGACCATTTACGCATTAGCAAGTTATCCCTCAGAAAATATCCCTTTGACAAGAAATCCACTTCTGCCTCTGACTCTGCGCTGTCAATCAAAGCAGACAAATCGGCATCACATTTCTGCTCAGGAACCAACTGGTCACGTGACAACTACACCGGTTTAGTCTCATACATTTCACCAACTTGTGATGCAGACACACTCTGCGCAACACAGGATCCACCATCTGCTTCACAAGGAACCACTCACTCAAGTCAATTTCATCATCAAACGTAGCTTGGTTTCTAGCCATAGCGCGAGTGACAGCACATGATGCAAAAACTTTTGGATGCTGCATAGCAAGTTTATCAGGACTCTGCAACAGAGGAATATCCATCACTTCAGGAGTGACCAAAACTTTACCCCCAGCCAAATCGTTACCCAGAATCAACGACACTCCTTCAATGGGAAAATGTGGCCGTATCCCTACAGTTTCTCGACCTGAAACAAGCTCAGACTCGAGGTTAACAGCATGCAATGGCACCACCATGCCATCCATACCAAGTACTACAACTGGGATACTAGAACCTACAGATGATTTCTCAGAAAACGGTAGTACATTATCCAAAATGAAGGACTGAGAAACACCAGTATCACGCAAGATGGACACCGGAACTTTACTACCCCCATCCTCCAGAGACACAAAACCATTCATGACGAACGCAGAATAATTCCTACAACCATCCGTCTCAGGCACCCCAGGAATCGCAAGTGCCTTCTGCGTACTGACCAAAGACACCGGCTTCGCATTTTTCTTTTTTAGAGCGGGACACAATCTTAAAATGTGCCCTCTCTCCTTACAATAGAAGCACATAGGGCTGTCCTTAGCCCTCAAATCCCTGTCATCTTTATCAGCCTTGACCTCCCACTGCTTCGAAGTGCTGCCATCCACAGGTACAGACATACTTTTAAGACTGTTACCAGCAGAACCACCACAATCAACAGGTCTTCCACTGAAACCGGAGGACATTTCCCCAAAAAACAGCCTTAAGAGTGAGCACATACTCATCCGCCAATACAGCGGCCTTAGACACTTCATATACCTTCTGCTCATTAAGATATGTTGTCACTCTTTCAGGAAGACAGTTTTTAAAATCCTCCATTATCATCAAGGACCTTATTTGGTCAAAATCTTTTACCCCCTGAGAAGCACACCAGCGGTCAAACAGCCTCCTTTTCATGAGCAAATTCAACATATATGTTTGGTTATCATATTTCCTGATACGCCATAATTTTTGACGGTTCGGGAACCAACTCATAAGCTCTGAGGACTGCAGCTCTTACAAAATCACAGTCAAGGCTATTGTCTACAGACAATGACGAATATACCTCACACGATTTAACAACAAGGACGCATTGCAACAGCAATGTCCACAGGCCCTTAGGCCATTTCAGTGATTTTGTCACACGCTCAAACACAGTGAAATATTTATCAACATTTTTTTCACTGAACGGTGGAACCAAATGAATATTTCTGCTCACATCAAACTCCTGCTCTCTAAGAGAGAACCGGGAATTATCTACTTCTTTCTCAAGCCGTTTCAGTTCAAGGGCTTGGGCATCCTCAAGCCATTTCATTTCAAGAGCATGAGCATCCTTTTTGGTTTCCTCCTCAAGCCGTTTTATTTCAAGAGCTTGAGCATCCTCAAGCCATTTCATTTCAAGAGCTTGCATGAGCTCATCCTTTTTTAAGGCCATTTTCTGTGACTCAAGCTCCATCTCCTTCAGTTTAATGACGTCCTCCATGTTATGACCTGGTTGTATAAGAGGTTTAGGACTGTCAGGACCACTAGGCAACACCCCTTTGTCAACCAAAGCAGTCCTTAACAACGTCTTAATTAACTGTTTTTTCTTGTCTATTAATAGAAACATCATAGCTTTCTGCAAGCAACACTAAATTTCCCTTAGTACAAACCTCTCTAGGCTAGGAGCCTGAACAAACTCTTCCACTTTAAATTCCATTTTTCTTTATCACAAATGCTACCACAATAGCCAAAACAACAGGTTACTAGAAACACAAAGCACAGAAATAAAAAAAATCCCTTACAACACAGACTTCCACAGCCACCAGAAGCCTACAAAAAAAAAACCCCAAAACGTCTAGGGGGCTTAAAGTTTTGGACGAGTCCCATTTTGTTATGACTCCCGAAAACAGGTACTTCAAGAGCAGAGTAACATAATTCACAACCAGATTCAAGTTCAAAAAGAGTTTAATTATTTAACTTGAGGACAAAAACCCAAACCTGATTCAAACCACACAGTCAGGAAGGTGAAGGGACTGACAAACAATTTTAACAGTTGCTCCAGCCAGCCACACAATGGGCCGTCGGACTGGAGACTCTAAACCTGCCTGAAAGATATGTAATCCTGAAACAAACACACAAAAAACAGTAAAGCCAGCCCTCATCCGTCCCAAGTCACTATTTGATAACATCATGTACCGAGGAGGATACGTAAATTCCTATGCCATGTGGCCAGAACCCCCCCAGCTCACACCAGCCGTGGTGCTCACTGCCTTGTGCAGGGCGAAGAAGCAAAAAGAAGAAGAGGCGGAATCTTGGGAGACTGCTTTTTAAGGTCCTGATGAGTCCCATGATGCAGCTTGGCCAATCGGGTACAGGAGTCTTTAACCCCACGATTCCTGACCCACAGCCACGAGGCCTGCACTCAGGAGAAAACAGAGAAATAGGTGAGTACCATATAACACCAGCAGAGGGAGCGCATAACACCGACCTACTTGTGTTAAGGTGAATGGCATGAACAGGTTTATTTACAGTGAAGGAGGATGGTGAGAATAAGATCTGGGTCCATGTAGGAGCGCAGTCCTCCGACATCAGTGGGCTGGTGAGGTGGTGCTGGCAGTCTCAGGCTTGTCCTGGCAGCTCAGTCACTTGTCACATGTTGACAGACACAGTTTATGGTGCAGGTCTTCAGCTCCTCCTGGCCTGCCTATCAGAAACTGGGATCAGAGCGACATTTAGGGAGTCATCACACTTTCTCCACGATATTTCCTCGTGTTGCTTAAGTTTTTTGTTACTCTTCCTAAAACTTTGGATGCTTCACACAGCTTGCCTGTGTCCACTAATTGCTTTTAATGTGACTGGCATGCTGGCAGTCAGATGGCGGTCATTAATGCCTTCTGGCTTATGAAGTGTTCAGCTTCATATACTGGTTCATCACAGTTTATGAGGAGCTAGATATACCTATCCCTGAAAGGCAGTGTCTCTCTTACGCTACATGCTTTACAACTACAGTAATTCATCCATCATCTTCACCATTGCTAAATGCTTCTTTATTATCATGTGTACTATGGTACAGTGAAATTCCTTTTTCGCAGTAAATTATTACCGTACATGAATACAATCCGAGGTTAGATACAGAATGTATAGAAATAGTCCACTGAAACCATTTACAAGATACAAGATACATTTATTTGGCACAGTGAAATGTGTGTTCACCATACAGCCATACAATTAAAGTACACAACACACGATAGAGTCCAACGTAAAACATCCCCACACAGCAGAATCAAAGTTTCCCGCTGTGAGGGAAGGTTCCTCTGTTGTTCTTAATGTTCACCCGTGGTCGGGGCCTCCCAGGCCCTCTGGAGTAATCGCCACTGGTGGCCCGATATTCAGGCCCGCTCACCGGGATGGAACTCTGACGTCGGACCAGGAGAACAACCTCCATGGCTTGGACCTCCGAATCGGTCGCTTCTTACCATGAGTCCGCGGCTACAGGAGTCCACAGGCTGCGCTGGGCGGAGAATCAAGCTGGCGGCCCTCGGCAAAGGGTTCCAGGGACTCCTCGATGTTGAGGTCAGCGCCGCCCGCGTTGGGAGCTATTCAATCCTCAGCTCCACGATGTTGGAACAGCGGGCCCAGTACTCCGGAGCTTGAAACGGCCATCCAGGTAGGCATCGCTCCGCGGTGAATCCAGCACTGCGACTCCGCTGCTGAAGCTCTGGTCCGGGTCCCCGGCAGGAAAGGCCATTCCGATCCAGTTGGTAGGCCGCGAAGAGGGGGGTGAGGACGCGACTCGGAGAATAGTCGTGTCCTCGCCAGGAAGCGACTGAGAAGCGGTTTCCCCCTTACCCTACCCCCCTCCCCCACATAAAAAACGCAAAGACACCCCAAGCACACACTTTTAAGAATTTTTTAAAAAGATAGAAAAAACAGACAGACTGTAGGCAGAGGCAGCCTTCAATGCGGCGCCCCTAATGGCCCATATGCAAGAGTTGCCAGGATTTGGCACCATTTTCAAAGTCCAAGCTGCAGCTGGCCATAAAGGCCTGTTGCAGTTGTCGCCTCAATCAGGATATTCCAACAAACTGTCATCCCTTTCCTTTCCCGGCCACCATTCAGCCTTTGGGCCCTGGGATGTCTCCCACAGCCGATGTTGAGGGCGCGGAAGGTTTAGACCCACTTCCTGTTCCCGACCCATTGTTCTTGTGTCCGCCGTCATCGACTCCCTCCACCCTCCTCTCTGGTTCTCCAGCCCTTAGGGGTGAGCAGGGGCCGGACTTGGTGGCTTCCCTCTCCAGACGGGCTTCCCGGTTCCGTGGCCGGCGAGTCAGGACTGCTGTCGGGGTACTCCCACTCCCTCTTGGTTCTTCTGCCGCGCAGCCTGACGGTTCTGTCTGCGCCATACATATATCTGATCGGCTGCCAGAGCTGTAGGAAATATAAAACATACATCACAGGAGCAGGCCCTTCAGCTCACAATGTCTGTACTGAAACATGATGCCAAGATAAACTGATCTCTGGCTCCACATGATTCATATTCCTCCTTTCTTTGCAAATACTTGTGCCCATCTAAAAGTCTCTTAAACGCCATTATCGTATCTGCACCAGCTCCACTTTTCGCGAATACGTTCCAGGCTTTTTTTGGGGTTGCAGATAATAGAAAGATGATTTCACAATGACCAATAAGCATTTGAACGATGATGTGCCTATTACTCTCAGAAGGATTTGCCAGCCTACTAAACCCAAGGTAAGAACAATGTTTCAATTACAGGCAAGGTGTCATAAGCAAATGCTCAGAGGAGTTATCTCTTTCACATAACCTGGGTAAATGATGCTACCATAGACACTACCGCCATTCAATGTGATCATGGCTAATCATCCCCAATCAGTATCCCATTCCTGCCTTCTCCCATATCCCATGTCTCTGCTATCTTTAAGAGCCCTATCTAGCTCTCTCGTGAAAGTATCCAGAGAACCGGCCTCCACTGCTCTCCGAGGCAGAGAATTCCACAGACTCACAACTGTGTGAAAAAGTGTTTTCTCTTCTCCGTTCTAAATGGCTTATATTCTTAAACATTGGCCTCTGGTTCTGGACTCCCCCAACATCAGGAACATGTTTCCTGCCTCTAGCGTGTCCAAACCCTTAATAATCTTATATGTGTCAATAAGATCCCCTCTCATCCTTCTAAACTCCAGAGTATACAAGCTCAGCCGCTCCATTCCCGCAGCAAATGACAGTCCCGCCATCCTGGGAATTAACCTTGTAAACCTACGCTGCACTCCCTCAATAGCAATAGTGCCTTCCTCAAATTAGGGGACCAAGACTGCACACAATACTCCAGGTGTAGTCTCACTAGAGCCCTATACAACTGCAGAAGTAAGTAAATTTTAATTATATAGCACGTTTAAATCAACTCACGTTGAAAGCAACGTGCTTTACATAAAATAAATAATTAAGTTTCAGGTACATCCATAGAAAAAAAATTAAAAATAAGAAAAATGACACAACACATTATAGAATTCACATGAACGTCCCCCCACAACAGAATCAAAAATTCCACTGTGGGGAAAGGCATCAGAAAGTTTCAGTCATCTTCCTCTGTGATCACCCGAGGTTGGGACCTATTTGTGGCCTCTGCAGCCAGTCGGATGTTTTCAGGCCCTCTTGCCAGGAAGATGGAATTCCGGCGTCGGGTGAACATTCCTCAGCGGCTTGGAAATGTCTGGAGTGATCGATCCCTCCCCGGAGACCGCGGCATCCGAAGTCGTCCGGGCACATTGGCTGGAGCTCTGACTCCGGCGATCTCGGATCCCAGGCTCCGCGGTGTTCTAAATCCAGCGCCGCCCATGGCTGGACGCCCGCAGCCACAGCTCCTCGGTTGGAGCCGGCAGTCCCTGCATTCCGGAGCTTACCGCACGGCAACCCGGTAAGGCATCGCCCGCTCCGTGTTGGTGCTCCAGCGGTGCACCACCGCCGAAGCTGTAGTCCCGGTCGGTCCCATTTTTTGGCCTGTTTTTTAACAGGCCAAAAAATAAAAATAAAGGGTGAAAGGACTGCAGGCAGAGACCTCTTTGCTGCTCTACTCAACTCCTCTTGTTATGAAGACCAACATACCATTCGCTTTCTTGACTCTCTGCTGTACCTGCGTGCTTACTTTGATTGACTGATGAGCAATGACCCCCTGATCCTGTTGTACTTCCCCTTTTCCCTTGACACCATTTAGATAATAATCTGCCTTTCTATTTTTGCTACCAAAGTGGATAACCTCCCATTTATCCACATTAAACCGCATCTGCCATGCATCAGCCCACTCACCCAACCAGTGCAAGTCACCCTGCATTCTCATAGGATCCTCCTCACAATTCACACTGCCACCTAGCTTTGTGTCATCTGCAAATTTGCTAATGTAACTTTGAATCCCTTCATCTAAATGATTGAATTATATCCGAAACAGAATCAGAATCACACTTTATTTGCCAAGTATGTTTTGCAACATACGAGGAATTTCATTGGCCAGGTCAGTCACACAATTAAAAGTAACAGATCACTCAAAAACACATTTTAACATGAACATCCACCACAGTGACTCCTACACATTGCTCACTGTGATGGAAGGCGAAATAAAGTTAATGTCCTTCCTTTTTTTCTTCTTCGGTCAGGGGCCTCGAGCCTTCCGTTGACGGGATGATCTTGACTCCCGTTCGGGCCCTCTGCGTCGAAGTGATCAAGCTCCTGCATCGGGGATTCTCCGCGTCGAGGTGATCAAGCTCCCGCATCGGGGGGATTCTTCAGTAACTGGATTCTTCAGTAACTGTCTACTTTAGTGTCCCGCCACTTCGATGCTATATATAAGGAACATCCATAATTCTATCCCATTTCTTATTTTTCTATATTGTTTCTATATTTATTCCATATCCTCATCAATAAAGATTAAATCCTAAATGAATAAAGTCTTACTAAAAAAATTGTTTCCCGATTTTCGATGACCCCCCCCCCCCCCACCGGAAAACCGCATGTCATGATGGTTACTTGTGAAATTTCAAGTCAGCATACTTATATAATGGGGGATCTATCTGAAATGAAAATACTTTTAAATGGTATGTATTAATAATTCAAATATTGATCACCCTTAAAAAAATTCCTCTATTCTTGATAAAATTATAAATCTTACCATTAAATCTTACCATTTTTTTACCGAGTCATTTACACATGCACCTTTGCTCAGCCATCCCACATGGGTATAAATAGAATAGAGGCAAACTGCTGCACTCAAATGACCGCGGAATTTGAAAGCTACCTATCTTGTCCCCCGCCACCGGTGAACAAGAGCTGAAGAGGGCTGGGCATGGAGAGGGACATCACGAATCGACGGCTGCAACAGGCCTTTGTGTCCATCTGGAGCTGATTGCAAAGGCCTGTTGCAACCATCGCCTCTTCCCGTGACCTGATGTCCCTCTCCACACCCGGCCCTCTTCAGCCCTTGTTCCGTGGTGGGGGGGGGACAAGGTAGGTAGATTTCGAATTCCGCGTTCAGCCCACCCTCTCTCCCCCACCCCCTTCCTTCTCTCCCCCTGCCCCTTCCCTGTCTCCCCTACCCCCTTCCTTCTCTCCCCCTGCCCCTTCCCTCTCTCCCCGCCCCCTACCACTACGCCTGTCCATCTTCCATCACTCCCTCCTACCCCCTACCCCTCTGTACCTTTTCCACCACTCCCCCACCACCCTCCCCTCCCTCTCTCCAACTTCCACCACTCCCCCTACCCCTCTCCCCCTCCCTCCCCACTCTTCCACCTCTCTCCCTTCCCCCACCCCTCTCCCACCCCACCTCTCTCCCTCACCCACCCTCTCTCTCCCCTCCCTCCCTATCTCCCCCACCCCTTTCCCCTACTCCTCTCTCCCTCTTCCACCACTCCCCCTTCCCCTCTCTCTCTCCCGCCACTCTCCCCTACAACTCTCACCCTCCCTCCCCACTTCCACTTCTCTCTCCCCCATCCCCCACCTCTCCCCCTCCCTCCTACACCCCTCTCTCCCCTCCTCCCTTCCCTCCCTCCCTCCCCACTCTCCCCCTCTCCCTACTCTTCCCCTCCCTCCCCACTCTTCCCCATCCCTCTACCGCTCCCCCCTCCCTCCACACTCTTCCCCCTCTCTCCCCTTCCCCTCCCACCCCTCACTCAACCCCTCTCTGAACCCTCACACCTTCCCGCACCCCCCTCTCCTCTTCCCTCTCCCCCTCCCTCTCTCCTTACCGCTCCCACCACCTCTCTCTCCCACCCATCTTCATCCCCATCTCCCACCACCCCCTTCCCATCGCTCTTGCACCACTCCCTGCTACCCCTCTTCTCCTCACTCACCACTCTTCCCCTCTCCCTTCCCTCCCCACTTCTCCCCCTCTCCTTTCCCTCTCTCTCCCCCTCCTCTCTCACCCCCTCTCTCTCCACACCTCTCTCCCTCTCCTTTCACTCTCTCTCCCTCCCCCTCCACTCTCTCTCCACCTCTCCCCTACCTCTCTTTCTCCCCCTCTCCTCTCCCCTCCACCTCCATTTCCTCCCCTCTTCTCCATAACCCCTCTCCCCTCCCCTTACCCCACTCCTCTCTACCCCCCTCACCCACCCTCAGGGACATGCTGCCCCCCCCCCTTGCAACCGCACGTTGGGGGAACAGACTGCACTTGGTCTAGTAACATATAAAGATGATGTCAATAGACATAATTACTTGCATACATTGCATCTAACAAACTCTGAGGAAGGATGGCAGCGGATTAAATGCAGGTGAGTCACACTGTCTGCACACCATGAGGTTATCCCTTTCTGAGCTGCACTTCCTTGTTCATGACAACTTCCTGTCTAATAGAAATTGAAACTTAAAGCTGCTATACCAGAACTTCCAACAGGTGGCACTAATGCATTTAAACAAAATACAGTCCAGTACTGAGGCAACCAGTTGGTTAATGACTACCCTGCTCCGGTCCGAAAGCACCCAGAGGAGACCGGACCAGCGCCCTAGCCGGACGATCTGGTTTAAGCTGATGGATGAAGCCCCAGGGTGCGTTCGGCCTTCCGACGGAGCCTTCGGCGGTTGTGTGAAACGAGCTCCAGGTGGGTTCGGCATGCTCGACAGGAAGGCTTCAACTTGCTCCAGGAAAAACTGATCTGTGCCATTTCTTAGCTACTTAGATACATAGACAATAGGTGCTATTCAGCCCTTGGAGTCAACAAAGCCATTCAATGTGATCATGGCTGATCATCCGCAATCAGTACCCGTTCCTGCCTTCCCCCATATCCCTTGATTCCGTTAGCCCTAAGAACTCTATCTAACTCTCTTTTGAATGCATCCAGTGTATCGGCCTCCACAGCCTTCTGAGGCAGAGAATTCCACACATTCACAACTCTCTGTGTGAAATTATTTTCCTCCTCTTAGTTCTAAATGGCCTACCCCATATTCTTGAACTGTTTCTGGACTCCCCCAACATCAGGAAAATGTTTCCTCCATCTAGTGTGTCCAATCCCTTAATAATTTTATATCTATCTATCATATATAACTATTAAAACTGATCTTGGATGTGTGCGTGTGTGTTTGTAATGGTAACGGTAAAATGTTTACATATTGCGGCAGAGATTTTTCCCGTGGAGTCCAAAATCTACTTATCTGAAAATGTTCAAAGATCTGACAAAACTGGATTTTAAATAGTTTTTCCGTATAAAATCATTTCTCAGAGCTTCCAAAGCACTCCGATACAAAGTTGCAAGACAGGAACTCTCTGAACTTTTCAGCTCAATGCCATCTCACAGCAAGTGCACATTTGCAAACATTTTGCCATCATAGCTCCTGGCAGGACAGGAGGGGGAGGGTCAATTGGTATTTCAATTGGGTAGATGCAATTGGGATTTCTTTCTCAACTCCAGTGCTGGGGGAGGCTGACGAGCTATGATCTTTGATGAGGAGTGCTGGAATCTGACCTACGGCAACGGCTTGAGTTGGAGTACCACGCCTCCTATGGGGGCCACGGGTGAGGGGTGGGTGCGTGGGAGAGCAGACCCAACTGCTCCCCCAACGCACTTGGACTAGTATACCTATAAAAGTCTCATATTGCGTGTGTCCGTGTATGTTTTATATCTTCCTCAAAACGCTATGTGCTAGTGCTTAATTTTTGTACCGTCCACGACGTACTCAGGTTTACAACATTTCATCCTATATTTCACGTTATTCGCAATTAAAGTTTTAAAAAAAGCCAAAAATCGCTTCTCACAGAGAGCCTTTTCCCAGCAACTTCAAATTATGATGTTGCAATGCCACTCACAGTGTACCAATAACAATTGGCTCTCAAGCTGCCGAGTGCCACAATCACATCACAACGGGACGTTGCCAACGGTAAGTTGTGAATTTATGGAATTCCCTGCCACAGAGGGTAGTGGAGGCCAAATCACTTGATGTATTTAAGAGAGAGTTGGATAGAGCTCTAGGGGCTAGTGGAGTCAAGGGATTTGGGGAGAAGGCAGGCACGGGTTATTGATAGCGGACGATCAGCCATGATCATATTGAATGGCGGTGCTGGCTCGAAGGGCCGAATGGCCTCCTCCTGCACCTATTTTCTATGTTTCTATGTAATTGCAGCTGAAGGAGAGGTTGCCAAAGGCAGGCTGAGGGGGAGCCATTTGGCATGAGCCTCAAGCCTGTCTGCGTCAAAGGATCTTGATTTGGAGTCCTCTAAAATTGAAGGGGCTCTGCTTGATCTTGGTCAAGTCAAGTCAAGTCAGGTTTATTCGTCACATACACATATGAGATGTGCAGTGAAATGAAAAGTGGCACTGCTTGCAGATTGTGCAAAAAAACTACAAAACAGAATGGAACAGAATAGTAACATTAAATGATAACTTACCAGTTTGAAGTTTGATCTTGATTTTATGAAGAGTTACGATGAGCGATTACATGAAGAAGGCCGTCAGTCCGCTTGCGCGTCAATCTTCAAAGCAGCAGTGTGAAATCACAGAAAAGAGAGGTTGACCTGTAGATAGTAAGATTTGGAGGTCTAGAATTACCAGATTACCTGATGACATGAGGGTTGGGAATGGTGGGCACGTAATTGCTCATCGTAACTCCTCATAAAATCAAGATCAAACTTCAAACTGATACGTTTTCGTTTAATCTTACTATTTTACTTAGGAGTCGCGTGAGTGACCACGTGAAGATTTCAAAGCTCTGTGATTTCACGCCGGTTCGAGTCCAGGCATCACACACTGAATGGATTGACCATGGATGAGTGTGCAAAAAATTAATGCATTCAGACATAACGTAGTTAGGTAACAATACTGATGCTTTAATGTGAAAAACAAAATAATAGTGACCCCGCCCAACCTGGGGGGGAAAACCATAAAACAGAATCTAAAATAGTACGTGCAAACACCCTCGGTCCAGCAATAGGTTTTTTATAAAACCTGTGGAACATCCGTTTATTGTCCCATCCTGCAGCCGCTAGGATGTTGGCGAGGGGAGCGTTCATAGCCCTCGCTGCCGAAGTTGATGCAGCTCTGGTGGTGTGAGATTTGTAAGTGTCAGTATTCACTCCTGCACCCGCCAGTACCTCCTTTAACCATCTGGAGATGGTTTGTGCTGATACCCTGTGGTGTGGTTTCTTGTGGCTGATTTGGACAGCTAACTCAGAGACTCTGAGGCTCCTCGTGAGTTTTATGTACTGGTGCAAGTGAGAGACTACACATAATCGTGGATCCTCAGGGTATGCCAGGAATTTAATCTTGGGCCCTGGTACCCCCGGCCTGCTCTGTTTGATTTAGTCGTTGGTGATGAAGGTTATGGTGTTTACATTGGTGGTCATGTTGTCCAGTCGTAGCTTGTGCAACGTTTGGACTCGTTGCATCTTTACCAGCGCCATCAGCATGACCACCTTGAGGGTGAGCTTGGCTAAGGATAAGGAGGTGGCTGGTGTCCACTGGCGAAGCAGTGTTAGCACCACGCTCACCTCCCAAATGTCTGCATTTCCCGTGGCCTGGGTGGTATTGTGTTGTATATTCCCTTCATGAACCTGGTAATTAAGGGGTGTGTTCCTACCGGATGGTGCCCCGTTCCCAGCACTAAATATGAAGATAGTGCACTCCTGGCACTGTTGATGGCATCGTAGCCTAATTTATGGTCATGGTATAAAGTAGATAGGAACTCCAGAACATCCGTGATGCACACTGTATCATATGATATGTTGGAGACATGACAGTACATCTCCCACTTCTGGATGTGAGTGATGTACTTTCTTTGTGTACTGTCCCTCCATGCCGCTGTTATGACGTACACTGTCCGGTCAGCCAGTCCGAGTCCCAGGTATGGTCTCCTTAGAATCTGCAAATCAATAAATTGATTCAGTCATGTAGTGGATGGTTGCCCCCCGTTCCTGGGTGTACCAGCAGATCCCTGCTTTTGGGGACAGCCATGAGAGGCTGTCATTATTCCCAGGACTAGTGGGGACCAGGATTGCGTAGGCCAGTCTGGCACTACCAAAATGCTTGTGGTATTTTCTTGCTTTAGTTTTACCAAACATTGGCTGATGAGGCAAAATGGAGGAAAAGCATACAAGACAATTCCTCCCCAATGCAGTGTGAATGCATCTCTTGTCACTGCCCCTGGGTCTGGCTCCCATGGCACATATTTGGGTAACTGGTGATTCAATCTGGATGCAAACAAGTCAATATCCGGCATGCCATATAGGGGACAATGTTGTTAAACACGTCATGATTCAACATCCATTCTGTGTTATCATTGAATTTCCGTGATCTAGTGTCCGCCATCATGTTGTATCTACCTGGTAAGTAGATTGCTGTGACCCAAATGTTCCTTGCAATGCACCAATGCCAAAGGTTTGCCAATTTGTCACAAGATACAGACTTTATTCCACCCATGTGATTGACATACGCCACCACCGTGGAGTTGTCAATCTGTAGTTGAACACGCACATGATGCATATTGCTGCAATAAGCCTCTAGTCTATAGAGTGCTCCCAACAACTCTAAGTAGTTAATACTATGTTTCTGAAGAATTAAGGACTCCTGCACATTCCATCTACCCCCGCAGTTGGAGATGGTATATGTTGCTCCCCAGCCCAGGCCACTTGCTTTGGTTTGTAAGATTACCGATGGTGTATCAACTAGAATTTTCTTAGAGCAGTGATGTACATTCGTTGCCCTCCAGTGTAATTCAGCAATGGCCTCTGGTGGCAATTGCATGGGTCTTCCAAACTGGCCTGCGTGGGATTTGTGTACCCGTTTCTTTGCATGTTGTAAATTTTGATAGTGCAAAGGTCCGAAGCGTACAGCTGGAAAAGCTGCCACAAGCTTGCCAATTGCACTTGCTGCTTGTCTGAATGTTGGCTGCTGTTTAACACTTAGCTTATTGCAGGCTTCCATTAACTGATTTGGCAGTGTCACCGACATTTGAATTGAGTTAAATGTGAACCCCAGGTAATCAATTATCCTGGTTGGAGTCAATTTTGACTTTACTTGATGGATTAGAAACCCCAATCTCCCAAACATGAGTTTGGTAGCTGAAACAGATGATTCAGCTGATTCCTTGGTGTCCCCAATTATTAAAATGTCATCCAAATAAGCCATAACCATATGATTCTGAGCTCGTAGTAGTTTCAGAACTGGTTTTAGTAATTTTGTAAATAGTCTGGGAGCTGAAGTCAGCCCATTAGGCAATGCTTTGAATTGCCACAGTTTCCCCATCCAGTTAAATTTCAAATATCTCTTGTGCTCCCTGTGAATGGATACTGAGTAGTATGCATCTTTAAGATCAATGCATGCCTTATATAACATCCTTTGGAAACCAGTTGGATGGCTGTGCCAAAGTTATCCATTTTTATATGTTTATACTGCACATAGGTATTGAGTTCTGTCAAGCCTACGATGATATGACATCCTCCGCTTGGTGAATATGTTGGATACAAATTGCTGTGATTCCTGTTGCGACCTCTGATTTACCCCTTTTGCATGTAAAGCCTGAATTTCAGCTTGTGCCTTGAATCTTTCCTGTTGTGAGAACACATATGTGCGGTTTGGTAAATTTTCTGTAGGTGGTGATGAATCAAGAAGGAACTCAATTTTGAAACCTTGTATATTGTGCAGTATGAATGGGTCTGCTGTGATCCAATTCCATTAATTCAAGAAATGTTGCAATCTCCCCCCAGCTTGTGAGTGAGCGATGTGTAAGGTGTTCCACAAGGAACTAGGTTCTCCTACCTTAGACGTTACTGGCGGAGTGGTCCTGGCTTCCGTCCTCGTGGCTTGGGAAGGGGGCCTGATGGCGGGTGCCCCCTGAGCATCCGAGTAATGGGCCGGCTGGGGCCTACCCCTAAAAAAAACCTTGGTGCTTCCAGCTCCAGTCTTCTTCCTGTCCTGGAGCCCCTAGGCTGGTTTTGCCTGGTGTTGAAGGAGGTATAGGGGTGTGCCCGGTGTGATGAGCCCCTGGGTTCTGTTTGGGCTCGGCTCATGAGGCGTATGGTCTTGGCCTCATCATCCAGCTTGTGGGCCTGCTTCCGCAGGTCTGCCCCAAATAGTTAATCAGTCGGCTGCCTTTGCACATCACAGCAAATATTTATTGAGTGCCGGCCGTATTGCGTTTTTAACACAGACAATTTATTTTGAAATGGACGTCACAGAGAAGCCCCACAGCGTCCTGCTGTGTCTCCATCAGCAGTGAAGATCTACGGACCTCGCAAAGGCCGTTACGCCTGAGGCCAATAATTTTTAAAAATTTGAAATTTGACTTCCTGGGCTCTTTCACCCACTCCAATATGACCCCAGATGGAGTGGTTGATGGCCAGCACATTGAGGGAGGCACAGTTGGAAGGAGTATGATATCTGTAGGAGATCTCCTCCATAGCCAGGTCTTTGAGCTGATGAGATGCCAGGTAATTTATTGTAGTAGCCAGTTCTTTGTCCAGGGGTGCTCCTGTTGGTGTTGGGATGGCAAATTTGGATGCCAGAAGAGGCACTTCGGCCCCATGCCCCTGGGAGTGTTCACCTGATGTGCCTCCCTGCTCTGAGTCAGGATAATACTGACTGTGTACTCCCCTCTCCAGAGAGGGAGACACTTCGCAGCCCTGTGTGCGGTGTTGCTGGCACGGGCTCCCATGGAGACCCAAGCTGATACAGCTCCCTCTTCTGGAGCATGTCGGTCTGGAGCCACCTCTCCAATAGGTCTCCATCTGGGAAAGTCGCCCGTAGACGCTTCCAAGTGAAGGAGGGGATCCCTCCGGTCTGGACTCATCTGAGTCTATGGGCCTGGCAGACTTGTGTGTGGCCTTGCTCTCCGGTGGGACTGCCATGGTGCTCTCCTCAGGCTCGAAGTCTGCTGTCGCTGGTTCCACCGCCAGCGGCATGGAAGGTGATTCGGACAGTTGCCCGCTACCCACACCTCCGTGGCTTCTGTAGCCAGCTTCCCCGCAGATCGTCTCCTCACCTTTGCATGATAGGGTTCTACTTGCTATAAAAACAAGAAATAACGAACCCGCGAACACAACCTCAGACTAGTTTTTGAAAACACTTACCTGGATTTTTAAAACTTACCTCTGGAAGGACGTGACTCGCCTGCCAGTCAGTCGTTGGCGCATGCATCAGACGTAATGACGTGCAAGCGGACTCACGGCCATCTTCACTTAGTCATTCACGTGACTCTGAAGTAAAATCACATATTCACATATTACATATTTGTTGGAGGAAAAAAAGAAAAAACAGCCATTTTAAAAAGACACCACACAATAGTAAGTTGGTACAGTAAAGTTAGTCCTTGGTGAGTCAGGAGTTT
This sequence comes from Raja brachyura, assembly GCA_963514005.1. Next base: position 362,575 of record CAUPSL010000861.1, on the reverse strand, counting down.
ACAGTCCTAATGGCCTCTGGGAAGAAACTCCTTCTCATCCTCTCCGTTTTCACAGCATGGCAACGGAGGCGTCTGCCTGACCGTAGCAGCTGGAACAGTCCGTTGCTGGGGTGGAAGGGGTCTCCCATGATCTTGGTGACTCTGGAGTGGCACCTTCTGATGTATAGTTCCTGCAGGGGGGCAAGTGTAGTTCCATTAGTGTGTTTGGCCGAACGCATTACTCTCGGCAGAGCCTTCTGGTCCTGGGCAGAGCAGTTCCCAAACCAAATTGTGATGTTTCCGGACAAGATGCTTTCCACAGCCGCTGATTAGAAGGACTGGAATATGCTCAGAGACACTGAATTTCCTCAATTGCCTGAGGTGGTAGAGGCGCTGCCTTGCCTTATTCACCAGTGCTGCAGTGTGTGATGTCCATGTCAGATCCTCTGAGATGTGGACTCCCAGCTATAATGGTTTGGGGGCCTCTAAAATTGAAATTAGCCTGGGCCTCAGTTCATCCATGAGAGGGCCTGGCCAAAATAGCCACAGAGAGGGAGAATGAGAGGGAGAGAGCGAGAGGGGGCAAGAGAGATAGCGATAGAGCAAGAGGGGTGGAGAGTGTTGCACAGGTCCAGGTCATGAGCTCACCGGCCTGTATTTTCTGCAGTGAGGTAGAGACCGTGCTCTTTGTGTATATGGAGTGTCTGAGGGTGCTGTCCCTGTACAAATATCTGAAGGCGCTGCTCCTTAAGTTCTGGTTGCATTTTAGTCCTACGATCCTGGTTGTGGACACAGGCAGGGAGTGGGGAGGGCCGAATGGGTGGGGGGGAGGATCTCTCTGTCGGGTTGCTTCAGGGCCTGGCCAAGATGCCCATTCACGGTTTTCCCCCTCCCCCTGCCCCCCCGCCCACCCCCCCCCCCCAATGTGGGGATGATTGATTGCCTCCATGAATTCCATAATTAGTACATAACTAAAACTCTGATCTTGTACTCTTCCGGTTTGCATGGTTTTTCTATTTGTATAAAAATGGTACATGGTAGCGCTACGATTATTTGCCACCCTATTCACCATTCTCCTGTGCTCAAGTGTACCAAGTTTTGTTCCGATCGACGGTATATTTTAAAAGTTATTAAGGTTTAAAGATTTTTGAAACCTTGCATGCACAGATTGGTCTCCTCTCGTGTATGTCAGCACCACGCTGACTGGTCTCTCCTGCCAGTTGCCGGCCTCGCCCGGGGAGGAGAATTTAAAGCTGAAGGAGCGGAGTGAGCATCAATAATGCTTCGCTGACTGGAGATCAAGTGCATCTGCACCTCCGTGGTGCTGTGTGGGCGAGCAGTCGAGCTCACTTAACGGTCTCCGTGGTGCCCAGCCGCGGGCACCATCAGCCGCTTCGTCCGACCAGGGTCTTTACCCGTGAGGCCGCGGCCAGGGTTCTACGCGGCGATCCATGGGCATCAAGACTGCGGCAGTGAGGCCGCGCAATGATAGGGCCGCAGCGACAGTGAGGCCTCGTGGCGGCGGTGGTCCTTGCCGAATTTCAAAATCTGCAGAGAAATCTATCTTCCTCTTTTTTTCAGTTTTTTTCCGGGCCTCATGTCTGGTGGTGGAGGAGGGGGGATAGAGAGTGAGGACGAGGGAGTGGGGGAGGTAGGGAGTGGGGAATAGAGACAGAGGAGGGCAGTGGGGGGGAGGTCAGGATGGATAGTGGGGGGATAAAAGGGGAGGTGAGGAATGGGGATAGAAGGATAGGAGGGCAGTTGGGAGGATAGAGGAGTTATGGAGGGAATCACTGAGGGTAGGGAAAAGGAGAGGTGAGGGTGGGATTGGCGGAGGGGAGGAGGAGATGGGAAAGAAAAGGGAGGATGAGGAGGAGGGAGTGCTGGGGGGCTGAGGGGAAATGAGCCGCGCCTGCGCAGTTGGGGGCTTTGCGTGAGTGGTGGATTATTGTGTTGGGGAACAGGTTGCATTGGGGGAATGGGTGAGTGGTGGAATATTGCATGGGGGGGTGGACCCAATGGGTCTGCACTTTGTCTAGTGTTTCTATAAGATCCCCTCTCATCCTTCTAAATTCCAGTGAATACAAGCCCAGTCGTTCCATTGTTTCATCATATGACAGTCCCGCCACCCCGGGAATTGACCTTGTGAACCTGCGCTGCACTCCCTCAAAGCAATAGCAAGTCCTTCCTCAAATTTGTAAACCAAAACTGCACACCTATACTCCTATACTCAACACCTCTCGTTATGAAGGCCGACATGCCATTAGCTTTATTCACTGCCTGATGTACCTACATGCTTACTTTCAGTGACTGACATACAAGGACACCCAGGTCTTGTTGTACTGCCCCTTTTCCTAACCTGAAACAATTCAGATAATAATCTGCCCTCCCATTCTTGCCACCAAAGTGGATAACCTCACATTTTTCCACATTATACTGCATCTGCCATGCATCTGTCCACTCACCCAACCTGGCCAAGTAACCCTGTATCCTCACAACATCCTCTTCACAGTTCACACTGCCACCCAGCCTTGTGTCATCTGCAAATTTGCTAAAGAAGGAACTGCAGATGCTGGAAAAATTGAAGGTAGACAAAAATGCTGTAGAAACTCAGCGGGTGAGGCAGCATCTATGGAGCGAAGGAATAGGTGACGTTTCGAGTCGTGCCTGAAGAAGTCTCGACCTGAAACGTCTCATATTCCTTTGCTTCATAGATGCTGCCTCCCTTGCTGAGTTTCTCCAGCATTTTTGTCGACCTGCAAATTTGCTAATGTTACTTGCAACTGATCATTCATTAGTCTTGTCCTGTGGGCCTGCTGTGGGTCAGTCACAAAGTCAACTTAGTCCAGTGTCATTTGTGTGTCGAGCTAGTCAATGGCAGTGATCATCCTCTTCCACTTGTGCAAGTACTGGTGACTCCTGAGATCATCGATGGTCTTCATGATGTTGTACAACCTTTTTTTTAATATTCTAATTGCTTACTTAAACCATTGTTATTCAGCTAGCTGTTTGATGGTACACTTACTTGTTTTGGTCCATTGATTAGATGAGGGACATGTTGTTTCGATCAAGGAACTGGAAGGAAATTGGAGGGCTGTCAAGGATCTTTGGGTGGGTTGGGGATTTATCACATGCCAGCATTGCTCCAAGCACAAGGTTATTTTCTTCACAGTAATGCTTCACTGCTGGGCAAAGCTGCTGAAAAACCCACTGCTGGATGATGCCAATTATTACCCAAGCTCTTGTGGTTTCCCTTCCCGTTTACAAGCAGATGCTCTTTAGAAAACCTCTTCATTGTTCTTCACCTTTCAGATGCACACAAATGTTAGTTTCAACTCATCCCCTGAAACATTACCACACCTCCCATTCTCACGTTAGAGAAGCTGAACTTTAGAATTAAGTGGAGAAGGCTTGTCAGGTTTTCTCCACCATTCACGACAATCATCGTTTACCTCAGCTCCATTTTCCTGCACTATCCTCATATCCTTTGATTTGCTGAATATCCAGTCATGTATCTATCTCTATTTTGAATGAACTTAATGAGTAAGCTTCTCCATGGTCGATAATTCCAAAGGTTTATCAGTATCTGGGTCTCTAAAAAATGTCCTCTTATCTCAATCTTAATTAGCCTGTCTCCTATTCTGAGGCTATGACTTCTGGTTTGGGACTTTTCAGATAAACATCGTTCCCATATCCAACCTACTGAACAATGTAAGAAGAATTTTGTAAATTTCAATGAGATCATCTCTCATTCTTCTAAATTCTGTAGAACTCTACTCACCCTCTTCATGTGGCAAATTGTACATCCTTGGAATGAGACTGCTGATTCTTTGTTGGATTCTCTATTATAAATACAACCTTATTAAGAGGAAAATATTTAGTTTGCACACAACATTCCAGATGTTGCCTTGTCAAATCCCTGTATATTACCTTGACATATTGTACTCAAATCTTCTTGTAATTAATACTCTTTACATTCTTGATTTGCTACACCTGATTGATAGCATTCAGTGGCTTATGTACAAGGTCCCTTGGGACATCTTCCAATCTAATATATAGAAAATACTCCACACGTGAACCAAAGTGGATGACTTGCTGCACCCCATGTTGTCACTCATTTGGTTAATTTATCTCTGTCTGTTTGAAGCTTTTTTACATCTTCCTGTGCACCCAGAATTGATTTGGGTCATGTGTCATTGGCAAACTTATAAATATGACATTTGGTCCAGTCAGCCACATCACTAATCTATCATGAATGGCCACAATCTGAACACCATTTCATGCTGTACCCCCATTATACACAACTGAACAGTTTACTCTCCTGAAGAGTGTTGCCATACTTTATCAATCTCTTGGTCCTCCTTTGTTGAGTTCTAAAATTCTCCCAAATAGGCAAGGAGTGGGAAACATTTGTTGCCGATTTGTAAGACCAAAGAAGGCATTGCTTTGTCAAACCAAACATTTCACCTTGTCACAAACCCTCTGCACTGGAGACTCCAGCATGAGGTATCTCTCGGCACTTAACCTAAAACTCTTTTCAGGATTGTTTGCCCAATCACTGCTGTTGTTGAGCAAGGTGAGCTCAGGCAACCCTTATGAAGATTATGTTGCTCAGTTAGCCATGGAAATTACCTAAATGACTAAATGTTACGATTCACCAACAGTCCTCAGACAGTTTTCAGAATCTCTGACTGCTCCTTTTGCTGATTCATCTTGTTTCCTTCATGTAACAAGATTCAAGATTCAAGAATTTTATTTGTCACATGCACATACTGGATGTACAGTGAAATTAAGGTGGCAATGCTTATGAGATTGTGCAAAACAACGGAACCAGTATTTACAATAAAAAAAGAAACAACAATGTTTACAATATCTCCATATAACTAAAAGTCTTCGTCTTGTTTGTGTGAGTGTGTGCCCAAGATGTGTCAATCTGCTTTTCCTATCTTCCAAACAGAAGGCCGCAGCCTTCCCATTTTCACATATCCTACTCGCATTTTTTCCGTCATGGCGATAAACATCTTCGTACATAGAAAATAGGTGCAGGAGGAGGCCATTCGACCCTTCGAACGAGCACTGCCATTCATTGTGATCATGACTTCCTGTCGCATTTCCACCTATATTTCCGCAGTTATTAATCCTTTAAATTTTAAAAGCAGCCCTAAAAATTCATCCATTTCAGAAAAAAACCCAGAGGGACATCACAATGCACTCCCAAGGTAGGACAGGACTCCCTGGAGAGGGAACACGCGGCGTCCACAGGGACTGTGGAGGCCTTCCGTTCACGCTGGTCACCGCAGGAGGTGGAATGTATTATTGACAGAAATGTTAATATTTTAATTTGATAACTTTCTTTGTAAAATGCCAATATAGGTATTCTCTGATTGTGTTACTACTTTGTATTTGTTTGTTCTGATTAAAAGCATTTTGTAAAAAGAAAAAAAAAAAAGGTAGGACAGGACACTCCGAGAGGGAGGGGCACTCTTTCTCTCCCTCTCCCTCTTCCTCTATACCCTCCCTCACCCCCGCTCTACCCCGTCCCTCTCTCTCTCCCTCTACCCCCTCTATCTCTCAAGCTGCCTCCCTCTCTGCCCCCTCCCTCTCTACCCCTTCCCTCTACCCTCCCTGTCCCCTCCCTCTCGCTTTCTACCCCCCTCCTCCACCCCTCCCTCTCCCTCTCTACCCCATCCCCCTCCCTCTCTAGCCCCCTCCCTCTTTGCAACCACCTCCCTCTCTACCCCATCTACGTCTCTACCCCCCCTCCCTCTCTACCACCTTTAATTGCAAAGAGGAAGAGGAGTGAGTGCTGGGGGATGAGGAGAAACGAGCCGCGCCTGCGCAGTTTGGGGGCTATGCTTGAGTGGTCCAATATTGCTTTGGGGGAACGGCTTGCATTGGGGGAACAGGTGAGTGGTGGAAACTTGCGTTGGGGGAGCACTTGGTTTAGTTTACAAAAAAAAAGGAGCAACACTATTTGCAATAGCAGTGGATATAAATAAGTATGTGTATGCTTTATAAGTATCTATGTGTGTGTACATGAGATGGGCAGTATGTGGGACATGGTGGGGGCCCTGGTGAGATCAGTGTTTACAGTCCTGATGGCCTGTCGGATGAAACTCCATCTCAGTCTCAGTCTCTCTGTTTTACCTGCGTGACTGCGGAGGCACTTGCCGTACCTGGAACAGTCTGTTCTTGTGGTGGTGGGGGGTACTTCATGATGCTGCGAACTCCGCTCCTGCACCTCCTGGTGTATAGGTCCTGCAGGGAGGGGGGGAGTGTAGTTCCCATGGTGCGTTTGGCTGAATGCACTACTCTCTGCAGAGACATCCTGTCCTGGGCAGAGCTGCTCCCGAACCAGGGAGTGATGTTTTCTGTCAGGATGCTCTCCAGCTCCAGAGTAGAAGGATTGAAGGATCCTCAAGGAGACTCTGAATTTCTGCAGCTGCCTGAGGTAAAGGCGATGCCTTGCCTTTCTGACCAGTGTGTCAATGTGTGTTGTCCATGTCAGATCCTCTGTGATGTGGATTGTCAGGTATTTAAAGCTGCTCTCCCTATCCACAGTAGTCCCATTAATCCACAGTGGCGTATACGTCCTTGGCTGTTGTGCCCTTCTAAAGTCCGCAATCAGCCCCTTAGTTTTTGTGACATTGATGGCTGTCATGGTGAGAGAGTGGCAAAACCTGGGAGACCGCATCATCCATGGATCTGTTTGGTCGATATGCAAACTGCAGCGGGCTCATGCTACGAGGGAGGAAGGCGCAGATGTAGTCCTTTATCAGCCTCTCGAAGCATTTCATGACGACTGAGGTAAGCATTCAAGCAGGCTGGAGAGGCATGTCCTGCACTGGGTCAATAGTGGATCTCTTGAAGCAGGTAGGGACCACAGAATGGCCAGGGAGAGGTTGAATATTGTGAACACTGGAGATAGCTGATTAGCACAAGTCTTTAGTACTCGCCCAGATACACCATCTGGGCCCGCAGCTTTCCTTGTGTTCACACGCGCCAGAGCCCTCCTCACATTGTGCTCAGTCACCGAGAATGTGTGCTCATCCCCAGCGGTGGAACTCACTTCAGCCGCGCTGATGATGTTGTTGTTGGCCGCCGATATAGTGGTGTCGTTGCCCGCCTCGAACCGTACATAAAAATAGTTCAGCTCATCAGCTAAGGAGGCGCCGGCACCCCGGGTTGAGGGGGGGCTGCTCTGGTAATTTGTTATAGTCCGTTGCCCCTGCCATAGGCGTTGGTGTCGCGCTGCTCCAACTGCGACTCCATCCTGTCCCTGTACTTCCTTTTTGCGTCCACACCGCCCTTCGCAGTCTATAGGACTCCGCCTTCTGATGAAGCACAACCTGCCACAGATAATGATGGTCCAATTCCACACGGCCATCGTAGAGTCTGTTCTCACCTTCTCCATAATGGTCTGGTTTGGCTCAGCCACCAAGCACAACACCTGGAGGCTGCAGCGAATCGTCCGATCAGCAGAGAAGGTTATTGGCTGCAACCTTCCCTCCATTGATGAACTGTACACTGCAAGGGCCAGGAAGCGAGCGGACAAGATCATCTCTGACCCCTCTCACCCTGGCCACAAACTCTGAATCCGATGCCCTGGTATGGAACACCTCATCCTGAGCACAGATGCGGCGTAGACGGAGGAATTGGGATAGAGGGGATATAGTCTTTACAGGAAGCAAAGTGGGTAGGAGTGTAGTGAAGATAGCTATGGGAGTCACTAGGTTTGAAGTAGATGTTGGTCAATAGTCTGTTTCCTGTGATGGAGATGGTGATTTCTGGAAACGGTCTTCTTCTTTCGTGTCCATCATCAATGTTTCAAATGTTCGGTCAGGCTCTTGCACGTTTGCCACAGCAAGATCTTCCAGGCAGCATTGTTCACCAAGACGTGGACAACTTAGTAGGTATGACATGGGTTGTACAGATGGTCTACATTCACATTCTGTGTCTGCCACATCTGCATAGCTCCATTTGCTCATATTGGTCTTTCATCGGCCCCTCTCTGTACGAAGCCTTTTGAGGAAATTCCAGGTCGTCCAGTCACACCTGTACATGGTTGTGGGTTTCACTGCGTTTCTTTTCCCACAAGGCTAGTCTGGTTGCTTGAGGAGACTGTGACATTGGCTGGACTGTGTGAAGGAAGCTCTTCCTTGACTTTAGCTGTTTTAGGGCTGGTTTATGGGAGTGACAGGAATGGCGGATGTCCCTAAGTTTTCTTTCAGTTCTACTGGCAACTGCTCTGCGGATTCCTTGTGGAGCAATACTGGCCAAGACAGGCAAACTATCCGCATCCGTTGCTTTTAGGCAGCCAGTAATGCATCTGCAGCTGTTACGGGCGGCATCAACTTTTTTCGCATGAGACGATTTCTCCCAAACAGGACAAGCATACTCTGCAGCACAGTCGCAACGCCATCATCTATTGTATCTATCTAGGAACGGTAGGGAGATGTCGGTGATGGTCCAAGTGAATTTGAGCGCAGGATGGAAATTAGTGTCGAAGTTGATGAAGTCAGTGAGATCTGCATCGGTGCAGTCTTCAATGTAGGGAGGGCCAGTGCACGCCTGGAACAGGGATTGTTCGACGTACCCTACAAAGAGGCTGGATTAGCTAGGGGCCATGCGAGTGCCCATAGCTACTCCTTGGATTCGGTGGAAGTGTGAACAGTCGAAGGAGAGGTTGTTGAGGGTAAGGACCAGGTCTGCTAGGCGGTGGTGAGTATTGGTAGAAGGAAATTGAATGGTTCTGCGGTCGAGGAAGAAATGGAGGGCTTTAAGACACTCCTGGTGGGGGATGGAGGTGTAGAGTGACTGGACATCCATAGTAAAGATGAGGGAGTGGGAGTCTGGAAAATGGAAGTCATTGAGGAGACGAAGAGCATGTGAGGTATCGTGGACATAGGTAGGGAGGGATTGGACCAGCAATAGCATGCAGTGGAGGTGTGTGGAATCTAATTTGGTGGGACATGAACAAGCAGAAACAAAGGGTCTGCCAGGACACCTCTGTTTGTGGATTTTGGGGAGAAGATAAAATCGGGCCGTGGGGCTTGGGAATGATAAGGTTGGAGGCTTTAGACGGCAGAGATCCAGAAGTGATGAAATCAGTAATGGTGCTTGAGATTAAGGCCTGGTGCTCGTCTGTGCGGTGATGGTCCAAGGACAAATAGGAGGAGGTGTCTGAAAGTTGTCGCCTGGCCTCAGTCCGGTAGAGGTCAGTGCGTCACGGCTCCTCCCTTGTCGGCGGGTTTGATTATCCTGTCGGAGTTGCTGCAGAGTGAGCGGAGGGCTGTACTTTCAGGGGGGTAGATTAGAGTGAATAAGGGGAGTGGACAGGGGATACAAGAACGGGCCCATGCTGCGACCTGCTTTCGTAACCCTTGCCGGACGAACTTGGCCGCAACCAGGGCAGAGGTGGCGCGAATGGACGGGTGAACTAGGCTGTGGATGGTGTCGAAAATCCGCGTCTCCAGGCAATCGGGCCAAAGGGGCGGGCTTTGCCCGTCGAGACATCGCAAAGGACCCGCACGCCGGTGGCGCCGCAGGGCACATCAGCCAATTTAAGGGCCGACTCAGCATTGCGGTAAACCTCCATGCTGGCATCAGCCTACTGGGCAGTGGCCAGCTCCGTGTAATCCACCCCTAGGCTTAAAGCGGAAACCTCTGGGGCTGCCGGACGGGACAGCGGGTCAGCCACAACGTTCAGCTTCCCCTCTCAATGCGAATATCAGATGTGAATTCGGATATGTAGGCGAGGTGTCTCTTCCCTGGCGGACCAGGGATCGGACACCGTGGTCAAAGCGAACATGAGTGGCTTGTGCTCCGTGAATGCGTTGAACACGCGCCCCTCCAGGAAAGAACGGAAATGGCGGATCGTTAGGTCAAGCACGAGCAGCTCCCGATCGAAAGCGCTGTACTTGATCTCGGGGGCCCGCAGCTGCCTGCTGAAAAACGGCAGCGGCACCCAGCGGCTACCTACCCGTTGTACGAGGACAGCACCTACCGCAACATCAGATGCGTCCACGTTGAGGGCCCAGGGTGTACCAGCATAGTGGCATTGGAAAACGCTATGTTAGCCCCCTCGAATGCCATCTCAGCCTCCTTGGACCAGATCAGGTCCCTAGGCTTACCCGCCAGACACTGGAACAACGGCCACACGATGGCAGCTGCTGACGGGACCAAACTATGGTAGAAATTCACCATTCTGATAAATTCTTGCCGCCCCTTGGCGGATAGTGGCCTCGGGAGCGACTGACAGCGTTGACCTTCTTGGACAGCGACTGTGCGCCGTGGTAGGCAATGCTGTAACCCAAAAGGGAAATGGAACGCAATCCGAACTGGCACTTCGCAGGGTTGATCACCAACCCGTGTTTGCGCAGCCGTTCGCGGAGGTGCCTGATGTGCTCTGCCTGCGAGCTGCTGGCCACCAGAATATCATCGAGGTCGATGAATATGAACGGCAAACCCCGACCAACCTAATCCATTAGCCTTTGGAACGCCTGAGCGGCATTCGTCAGGCCAAAAGGCATTCTTTGCTATTCAAAAAGGCCGAAAGGGGTGATGGTGGCCGTCTTAGGGATGTCATCAGGATGGACCGGAATTTGATTGCAGCTGCAAATGAGGTCAACCTTCGAGAAGAAAATAGCGCCCTCCAGATGAGCCGAGAAATCCTGCAGGTTCAGGACTGGGTACCGATCTGCCGTGGTTACGGCCTTAAGACGCCTATAATCACCGCAAGGTCTCCAACCCCTGGACGCTTTGGGTACCATGTGCAGTGGGGAAGCCCAAGGGCTATCCGACCGCCAGAAAATCCCCATGTCCTTCATTAGCTGGGACTCACCTGGTGCCATGTGCAGTTTATCGGGCGGGAGGCGGCGCGTGCGGGCGTGAACCGGTAAGCCCTCGGTGGGAATGTGGTGAAACATGCCATGACGGGGCGCGACCCCGTCGAACCGTGGCGTGAGCAACCCTGGGAATTCGGTGAGAAGGGCTGCGAAATGTTGCTGGATCTCAGCTACCTCGTCGAGTTGCTGCAGGGGCGTGGACGGATTACGCGGCTTGGCAGGGCACAGGTCCGACACTGGAACCATGCGCCCGCCTCGCACATCGATTAACAGGGAGAACGTGCACAAGAAAGCGGCCCCCAATATCGGTTGGGGGATGTCAGCAACAGTGAACTTTCACCTATACGGGTGAGAGTCGAAAGTTAAGTCCAGGGTCGCGTACGATAAGTGCGAATGTAGCTCCCGTTAACGGCCGAGAGGACGGGTCCTACCTTACCGATGCGGGTATCTTGGGCGGTCGGCGGCAGGATGCTGGCTATGGCGCCGGAGTCCACCAGGAAATGGTGGGCGGAGTTGCTATCACGGACGTAGAGGCGCTCGTTTGGGCCGATCGCGTTCGCCTCTGGATTTCCCTGAAACGAACAGGGGCTTCGGCATCTTCGGGCTTCGGTGCCGTAGAGCTGATGGTAGTAGCACCAGCGACGTTGGCAGTAGACCACGGGATACGGCGATGCTTCTTCGGCGCTGGGCCGGGCTTCCCTTTCCTCCCAAAGTCGTCTCGGTTGCACCCGCACCGTGACGGGAGCGGGTGAAGGCACAAACGTCCGGCTGTCTGTGGGCCTACAATTCGTAAGCTCTCTACGAGGTGCTGGGGATCGCTGGATTCAGCCCCGGAGAGCATCAGTCGAACTTTGTCAGGCATCTGCTCGAAGAACGCCTGTTCGAAGAGCAAACATGGACGGAGCCCGTCCATTGGGACCAACATCTTTGCCATGATGGTGGATCTCCGATGCTGTTCATATGTAGAATCTTCGCTGCCCTGTCTCTGCGAAGGTGTGGAGCAGGAGGGCCTTCAGACCTTCATACTTGCCGATCGTCAGCGGGTCCCTGATGTAAGGCAACAGCCTCGAGGCACAGTCCTGTGGCAGAGTTCCTACCACATGGAAATACACGGTGTCATCCGCAATAATGCGGTGCAGATGAAACTGTGCCTCAACGTGGGCAAACCACACCTGAGGTTGATCTGGCCAAAACGAGGGTAGTTTGAAGCCCGGTGAGCACTGCCTTGTGCTGGTCGATTCTGCTGGAACGTAGTCTTCCTGCATGATCTTTTGCTTGTCTAACGACGGCTAGACAGGTCGTGGTCACCAATTTGGAGGTCGCAAGAACGACAACTATGTTTTCTACCTTATTTTATTCTCAAAATAGCTTCTTAGCTCACAGGTTTTTACTACACGTCTGACCACAACGGTGGTCAGCACTCAACTGCCACGCGAAAGCGAAACCAGCGCGAAAAACCAGCAGCCCCTCCCGAGTGACGTGACCGCGGCTTCAGAACGCCGGGTTCGATTCCTGCGTACGCCAGCAGGCGCCGCTACACCCTCTCATCCTTAATTGCAGAGTACACATGCGCAACCGCTCCACTCTCTCACCATATGATAGTCCCGCCATCCCGGGAATTAATCTTGTAAACCTATGCTGCACTCTCTCAATAGCAAGAATGTCCTTCCTCAAATTAGTGGACGAAAACTGCACACAATCCTCCAGTTGTGGTCTCACTATGGCCCTGTACAATGGCAGAAGGACCTCTTTGCTCCTATACTCCACTCCTTTTGTTATGAAGGCCAACATCCCATTCGCTTTCTTCACTGCCTGCTGTACCTGCATGCTTATTTCATTGACTGATGAACAAGGACCCCCAGATCCCATTGATCTTCCCCATTTCCCAACATGACACTATTTACATAATAATCTGCCTTCCTGTCTTTGCTACCAAAGTGGATAACCTCACATTTGTCCGCATCTGTCCACTCACCCAACCTGTCCATGTAACCCTTCATTCTCATAGCATCCTCCTTCACAGTTCACACTGCCACCCAACTTTGTGTCAGCTGCAAATTTGGTAAAGTTCCTTTGATTCCTTTCTTCTAAATCATTGATGGATATTGTAAATAGCTGCGGTCCCAGCACCGAGCCTTGCGGTACCCCACTACTCGCTGCCTGCCATTCTGAAAGGGACCCGTTAATCCCTCCTCTTTGTTTCCTGTCTGCCAACCAATTTTCTATCCATGTCAGCACTCGACCCTCAATAACATGTGCCCTAATTTTGTCCACTAATCTCCTATGTGGGATCTTATCGAATGCTTTCTGAAAGCCCAGGTACACCACATCCACTGGCTCTCCCTTGTCCATTTTCCTAGTTGCAGGCTCAAGAAATTCCAGTCGATTAGTCAAACATGATTTCTCCTACGTAAATCCATGCTGATTCGGACCGATCCTGTTACCGCTATCCAAATGTGCTGCTATTTCATCTTTAATGATTGACTCCAGCATCTTCCCCGCCACCGATGTCATGCTAACTGGTCTGTAATTCCCTGTTTTCTCTCTCCCGCCTTTCTTAAAAAGTGACCACACGGCAGGGGTGGGTCTTGGGTCGGATGAGGGCAGGTTGGTAGATGAAGGCCGAGGCGATGTCTGGTGGGTGGAAGGTGGGTGTTCAGTGAGGAGGGGGGCATGAGGACTATTGTATGGGTGGGGAGTAGCTGTGGTCACCTGGCTAAAAGGGGAAGGTGAAGACGCAGTGGAATCCCCACCGAGGTTCCCTGTGGGAGGGGGAGCAGTAAGACCCAGCACAGTCAGGCCCCGTGGTGTGAGAGCCTGCATCGTGGAGACTGTGGGCCTGGTGCTGAGCCTGGGACTCAGGTAGGGCGACGGCTTCAGCCCGCTGGTGGGTAGTGGAGTGGCGAAGGACGGCAGAGTCGCTGGTGGAGGACCGCGAGGTGCGTCGTCCGGGTCAGTGGACGAAGCATTGGTAGTCCCGTTCAGCAGATGGCCCGGGAAGCAACGAGGGTCAGCGTCATCAGTGAGGCAATACAGGTCAGCGGGCCCTGGTGAATCGGTGAAGGTCAACGACGGTGGCATCTTTGGTGGTCCGGGCCTGGGATGGGCTGGTCTGGAGGCTGGCAAGTTTGCGATCCTTTGTGGAGTCCAGGTAGAAAAGGAAGCTTTTGTTGAAGGCGTGGATCCGGCGTTGGATAAAGTGCAGTTGGGGTCTCTTGCAGGTGTGGGTGAGTGAGCTTTGGGAGAGTCAGATCGAGGGCCTATTTGTGTCGGCGCATCGCAGCTGGTGTAGAACGCAGGGCACGTTCTGTTGTGAAAAATGGCAGATCGACTGTCGGAACCTATAGTCCGGGTTGGGTCCGAACTGGGATGTCTGGAACTGGAGCTGGAATCCATGAGGTAATAGAGGCACAGGTAAGTCCCGAGAAAACAAACGTGGCCGTGGTAATGGGTCTGGGTTAAGATGTGGTCGTAAGATCGGACATACCTTGAGGAGATTGTGCAGTGGAGTGGTCACAATGTGGAAGAAAGCATCTGATAATGTTCTGAACACTTAAAATGGCCCTGGGGATGATGATGCAAAAAAAAATCGATTATTACTAGTAATAATATTTAAAAAACAGACACCCACTACCAAAAGCAAAAAAATTGTCAAATATTCTTTACGCTAAATATTAAATTACTATATTGCAATCCTGGTCCAGGATGTGTTCATTCCCCCGCGGTGCTGAGCGGTCCTGGAATCCCCCCCACGGTGCCCGTGGACACAGCGTGTTCCTTTTCGAGGGACAACCTCAGGCACAGACGTAAAGAGGCTGGTAGTCGGCTTGGGCAGAGCCCTCTTGTGCCTGGTGCCGTGAACCATGGATGGTCAGCTTGGCCAGGCCCGGAGGCAAACCCACTAGGACATCCTCTGCTCTATCCACTCCCTTATGCACTGGGTGGCCAACGTGTGGATGGTGGGACTGAAGTACAGCCAGAGGCAGTGGACAAGGGTGAGGAAGTGTATGGTGTGGAGGAGTCCATACAGGGGGTGCCTCCTTCGTCTCGGAAGGGTATGAAGGGTGCCGATGAAAGACAGCTCAGGTTTTGTGCGACTGACTCCCGAGGTCTGGATCCAACGAGTACTTCCGGCTGAGCGGGGGTTTAGCTCAGCCTGAAATACACCATCTGATGGCCGCCAGTGAAGTTCTGATGAGGTAGCTCCTGACTGATGGCCTGAGATACACAATTAACTAACACAAGGGTTGTTGATCACCCAAAAAATTTCATCCTGACATGGTGCTCCATGCAGCTACTTTGATCCAGAACTGGACTCCCTGCACCGCCAATGTCATCTGTGCCCTGGGCACCCCCAACGTCAGACTCTTTCTCAAACACACCAAGTATTAGCGTCTGTCCCAGGACTTCTCCACAACATCAGGCTCTGTCCCTGGTGCCCAGGATATTTCTACGATAGCAACTTTCTTTAATACTGTGACATTAATTCCTGTATCTACTTTACTGCAGCACAAACCTTGGCTGGTCAGATGGCCTAAAGGGTATCTGTTAGTTGCTCCACACTTGGAAATGTACCGTGTGGCTTTGAGGTGAAGTCTCTTGGGGTCAACTGGATATTTGCAGAGGCAACCCAGTGAATCCTGATAATCTCTCAAGGTCTATTGCCAGTGAGTGAAATATGCATATCAATTTGTTACTTAATACATAATCCAGTAACGATTATCATTGTTCAAAAGGTTATTTTGTTTAACAATAAATAAACCAAAATCCACTAATAACAAGTTTATAGAATATGTTTAGTTTAATTGAGAAGTATATTTGAATTTCTGCACTGTTCCAACGTGTTACAGTGAAAACAAGGAACTTATGAAACACATCAATATGGATTTGGCAGGATCTTTGACAAAATCAAGGGTATCAATCAAAACAGCCATTGAAAATTTAAAACCCTAATTCAGTGTTTGTGCACTTCTAATGTTACAATGTGGGCTAAAGGTTTTGCCTGAAGCTATTCAGAGCTATTGTCTTCTCAGACTGAGAATATGGGTGGGGACATCTTGATGTGCCCATTGAAAGCATTACCATCTCTAATGTAAAAGAATCAAGGGCAAGAATCACTGGTTTCTGAAATTGTAATGCGTGAGAAACTTCAACATTAGTTACTGTTTAAGGCATTAGAAAAGGGAAAATAGGTCTGGTCTATAAGGGGACAGTTATATTTTCCTTAAAAGGAAATAGTGGAAAGCAATATTGATTTTCCTGCATATTATAAGGAAGTAAGTTTTGAGGAAGTGAGATTTGACAATGACAATTCCTCTCAGCCCATTAATATTGCTTGCTGGATTCTTGTTCAGTTTCAAAGAATGAAACAGGCATAATATGTTGGCAAAGTCAGCGTGCTGCAGTGAAGAGACACCGTGCCAATAAATAGAACCAGATGAGAGCACCTAATTTTGTATTGGACAATAAAGTTTCTCCAGGGCTCAGGATAAAGAGAAAATGCCAATTTAAAAAATGTGTAAATTGAACTGTATTAAGAGACAGAGGACATAAGGTAGCAAAAAATACACTATCAAATGGGATTTTTTTTTTTAGCAGTCAGGAATGTGTAGGTCAGAATAGTAATTTGACTGCCCTTTCTTGGAGATGGATAGGTAGGTAGGTAGGTAGGTAGGTAGGTAGGTAGGTAGGTAGGTAGGTAGGTAGGTAGGTAGGTAGGTAGGTAGGTAGGTAGGTAGGTAGGGAGGGAGAGAGCGAGAGACAGAAAGGAAGGGAGAGATATGCAGAGAAAGATAAAATGAAATTATTTTGGTGCCATTTCCGTCCCCCCAGCACAAGTCCCTATTGTTCTCGGGGGCCCCCACTCTGGGTCCCCTTCCTCCTTCGTGACCTTGGTGCCCAGGTACTCCGACCTTGATGTTCCATGTCCCTCCTCATTCTTGGTCAATGCCGGTGGCTTGGGCCCGGGTTCGGAGTCCGTGGTGCATGGGCCTACCAGTCCTACCTGTAGGTCTCCCGTCGACTGTCCTTAGCAAGCGATTCTCCGTCCGCGGCGGCTGGCCGTTTGTCGTCAGACCACAGCGAGCGATCTGCGATGGACAGTCCCCCGTGACCGCTCCACCTCGGCTGCCCTGAAGGCCGCAGCGTCCTGTGGGGCATGTGGTTGAGTTCTTGTTATTAGAAGACTAGCATGAGGCAGACCAAGCCCTTTCCAGGATCAAGATGGGGAAGATTAAATAGTAAAAGTCTTCAAGCACTCCACAATCTGTTGATAAAGTTAGTTAAAAATCCAATCGGGACCTGCATTGGATGTTGCACATGGTATTATATCAGGGTACCAGTGTGTACATGTGTGGAAAAGTAACGCTACCAGGATGCAGAAATCCAAGTCAAATTTGCACTGAAGAGCAGATTCTCTGACACATTTCCTGAGTTGGCATGTCACTAGATGAACACAAAATGATGGAGTAACTCAGCGGGACAGGCTGCCATAAGCAACTGACATATGCTCCACAGTGGAGCAATCAAAGTAATGAATCACGCGGAAAGTGTTCCAGCACGCTGCTAATTTACAGGGCTTCAAGTTGGGCTCTGGTGGTCTGGGGTGTTTGAGACCTGGAGTAACTTTGTCCACAATTACTTAATTATATAGTACACTGTAACTTTTTGTACAATATGATCTCCTCTGTATGATATATATGTAACCAAATGCAGCCCAGATGACTTTTGTGTGTTTGGGTAAATATATTAATTGACTGTGAACTTCAAAAATGATCTAAAATAAAATCAGGAAGATGCATGTCAGTTTCACTCA
This sequence comes from Raja brachyura, assembly GCA_963514005.1. The sequence continues at coordinate 344,935 of CAUPSL010000861.1, read as the reverse complement.
AAATTAAATGTTTTAATAGTTAAGAAATGCAAAGCAAACCTAGCCATTTCTTTATCATCTTTTAGTGGCAGATGAATTCGGGATAAAGGGAAATCTTAAGGTTATCCCCGTGTGTGGACAACAGCTCAGATTAAAAATGAAAGAGCAAAGAATTGATATATCCAGGTCACTGTTCATATCCGTACTATAAGAGACTTTCACAGGGCACAATTGGAGCTAAATGTTAATCCTGCACATTAACTAAACAAACAAATGCTGTTGAATCTTGTGATGGGAGTACAATTAGGCCATTCGGCCCATTAAGTCTACTCCGCCATTCAATCATGGCTGATCTATCTCTCCCTCCTAGCCCCATTCGCCTGCCTTCTCCCCATAACCTCTGGCACCTGTACTGATCAAGAATCTATCTATCTCTGCCTTAAAAAATATCCACTGATTTGGCCTCCACGGCCTTCTGTGGCAAAGAATTCCACAGATTCACCACCCTCTGACAAAACAAATTTCTCCTCATCCTGCTAAAAGAATGTCCTTTAATTCTGAGGCTTTGGCCTCTAGTCTTAGACTCTCCCACCAGTGGAAACAAAATCTCCACATCCACTCTATCTAAGCATTTATTCAGTATGTTTCACTGAGCCCCCCCCCCCCCCACCACATTCTTACAAACTCCAGTAGGTACAGGCCCAATGTCGATAAATGCTCATATTATGTTAACCTATTCATTCCTGATAATCTAAAATCGTGCCGTCGGCTATGCATGCAAGAATGCAACCCACTTAATGCACTCTCTGCCCACATAAGTAATAAGTATAGAACCTATTTCCCTTTTAAGGATAAACACAAAAAGTTGGAGTAACTCAACAGGTCAGGCAGCATCTCTGGTGTCGACGCGAATAGTTACCTATTTCTTTTCCCAAAGATGCAGCTTGACCCGCTGAGTTACTCCAACTTGTTGTGCCTATCTTCGGTTTAAACCAACACCTACAGTTCCTTTCTACACATCCCCTTTTAAGGAATTGTGTTCTTGACCTGCACAGACAAGCTGGCCTCTCCACACCTTGCAAATAGATGCTGTGCAATTCTATAAGAACACTCTCAAGGTCAGTTGAAAGCCCCTAGGCAAAGGCAGTCTAGAACATGAAAGTGCTTACTCCAGCTGTACATATCATTTTCTTGTCACATCATAAACCACTGTTTGACACATTATATAAATGTAATATTGGTATTATTCAACATTATTCTCAAAGAAACATGAGTGCCTGCAGAGGATAGACACAAAATGCTGAGTAAATTTGCGGGTCAGGCAGCATCTCTGAAGAGAAGGAATCAGTGACGTTACGGGTCTAGACCCTTCTTCACCTCTGTTTGCTTTGTTGTTACCTTGTCCTAACTAACAATTATCTATTCTACATTTTCCTTGATCTCCATTCCCTTTGTCCTGTTTTCACACCTTACACTTCATTATCTATACACTCCTTATCTATGTACCTCCCTCTCCCCTGATATAAAAACTCTAAAACAAGTAAAGAAAAGAAAATAAACCCTGGATTCCGGGCAGGGGAATTGTTGCCAAAATTGCAATCTTTGTTTTTAACTTTATTGAGGTCCACTAAGCCAGTTCAATAGCTTTACAGGAGAATAAGTGTACACCACTGTATTAATTTTGAGTTTGGAGGTACAAGACCGATAACAGGCCCACGGAATGCATGCCAATTGCCGATCACCCATTCATACTAAATCTATGTGTTATCCCACTTTCTCATCCACCCCCTACACACGAGGAGCAACTTACTTCGGCCAATTGGCCAATTAACCTACAAACCGGCATATCCTTGAGATGTTGGATGAAACCAGAACATGGTCGTGGTCATAGGGAGAACATGCAAACTCCACACAGGCAGCAGAGATCACGATCGAACCCGGGTCTGTGGGTGCTGTGAGGCACTGGCTACCAGCTAGCCACTAATCCTGCCCCCTTCTATATGATATGATTTTATGTCTTCAGATAATATTCATCATCCTGGATTGCCAATTACATAATGATCCTGGTGAGTCTCTTAGAACATAGAATGGTACAGCACAGGAACAAGCCTTTTGACCAACAATGTCTGTGCCCAACATGCTGCTACGATAAACTAATCTGCTCTGCCTGCACATGATATCCATCCCTCCATTCCTTGCATAGCCACGTGCCTATCTAAAAGCCTCTTCAACTCCACTATCATATCTGCAGTGAAATCCAGACACCCACGGCTCTGTGTAAAAAGCTTGCCCCACTCATCTATAAAATGTGCCCATTTCACCTTAAAGCTGTGCCGACTAGTCTTTGACATTTCCACCTGAAGAAAATGGTTCTGACTATCAATCATATCTATTTATCTTACTAATATACTCTGCAAGCTCTGTAACGCTACCTTACTGCTTTAGTTTAATTTAATTTAGAGATACAGTGTGGAAACAGGACCTTTGGCCCACCCAAGTCCGCGCCAAACAGTGATCTCCATGAACTAGATCTATCCTACACACTAGGGACAATTTACAAAAGCCAATTAATCTGCAAACCAGTACGTCTTTTGATTGTGAAAGGAGACAGGAGCTCCCGGAGAAAACTAACATAATCACGATGAGAACATACAAACCTCCATATAGACAAGCACTCTTAGGCAGGATTGAACCCGGGTTTCTAATGCTGTAAGGCAGCACCCCTACCGCCACGCCACTGTATTGCCTACTTTGTATGGCTCTTGACAATGACCTGCTACATGCATCAATTAATTTGCAGTTCCAGACTGCAAAATCGCCTGTGCGCAGGTGTGGCATATGTCACATTCTGTGCCAACTTTGTTCTCATTAAAGATGGAGTAAATGACTAACACTTTCATTCTCCTTCCCATTCCCACACTGTCCTTTCAGAGTGACGCTAAATGCAAATTAGAGGAACAGCATCTCGTATTTCGCTTGGGCTGCTTACAGCCAGTCGTATGAATTTTGATTTATCTAACGTCAATTATTCCTGGCATTCCCTCTCTCACTATCCCTCCCCCACCCAAGTTGCACTAGCTTCTTGTTTTCACCCAACAAACAGCCAACAATGGCCTGTTTACTTTATCATTGTTAGTTTTGTGCATATGTTTAATTCGTTGTTCTTTATCTCTCTACATCATCGTTTATATCACTCGTTTCCCTTAACCCTGACCAATCTGAAGAAGGTATCGACCCGAAACGTCACCCATTCCTTCTCTCCAGAGATGCTGCCTGCCTCACTGAGTTACTCCAGGTTTTTGTGTCTACATTTAAATTGTTCCTTTGGAAACTGCTCAACCTGTAATTGCAGAATGCAGCCACTAGGGGGCGCTGCAATCTTCTACATTAACACTTGGCCAAATTTGGAAAATCTGCCTGGGAATGGGCCTGGAAATGATCTTTTCCCAAAGCTGGGGAAGTCATGCACATTTCCAGCCCTCAGTCTGTTAATTCAGACTACTAATTCCAGGGCAAGTTCTACAGCGATATGTACAACAGACCATTTATATGAATGGGAAAAATGAACTGTCTGCAGAAAGGTAAGAACTGAAGAAGGGTCTCGACCCGAAACGTCGCCTATCTCCTTCGCTCCTTAGATGCTGCTGCACCCGCTGAGTTTCTCCAGCTTTTTGTGTAACCCTCGATTCTCCAGCATCTGCAGTTCCTTCTTTAACACTTTGTCTACTCCACTGCGATATCTCCTCAAGGTATGCCTACTTTGAAGAAGTTCTCCTCCTCCCTACGAAGACAGTTTCACAACCTCCTCTCTAACTGCTCCCCCTCTGTGATACCCCCTTCCCTCCAACTCTACGACCACATCCTCACCCAGACTCGATACCACAGCCACATCTGCTTCCTCGGGGCCTGCCTGCGCCTCCACCTCATACCTCGTGGATTCCAGCTCCAATTCCCTGCCTCCCAGTTCGGACCCCAGCCAGACTATCGGTACCGACTGGCCATCCGCCGCCACACTGTGCAATTCTCCAACCGGGCATTAAGATCCACCCTGGTTGCAATGCGCCGACACCAGCAGGACCTCGCATTGGCTCTCCCGAATCTTCGGGCCTCACTCACCCAGACCTGCAACGGACCCCAACTACACTACATCCTCCGGAAGATCCACCGCTTCAATCAGCAATTCCTGTCCCATCTTACCTCCACCAAGGACCTGAAATTAGCCCGCCTCCAGGCCGTTCCAGCTACCGACAATCCCCGACTCGACCGCCCGCAGGCCCCGGGCCCCAACTCTGGCCCGAGCCTCCGGCCTGAGTCCCCCGACGCCATCTTGGCCACAAGGAGCGCCTCCAGGACGCACCAGGACGCCGCCTTCACCGACCTCCACGCCGATGCTGCCGCCGACCTCCACCTGCCTACCGGTGATGCCCAGCCCCGCTGCCTGCCCGGTAACTCTGTTTATCTCACCCTCCCCGACTCCACCGCCCATCACCAGCACAACGCGACCGCCGAACCTCGCCGTCCGCCGGGACCACCTACCCTCATCGCTGCACCGGGCCCATCCAGCATCGCCGGTGTACTGGGCCCGCCGAAGATCACAGCCGCACCCGCCTCACCTTGCATCGCCGCCGGACCGGGGCCCCCCGAACATGGCCGCCGCACCGCACCCCACTCTTCTCGCCGCCTCACCGGGCGGGCTGAACCTTGCCGCCACACCGACCACTCGCCCACCGGGACCACCCACGCATCGCCCGCCGACACCGACTCCACTGCCCGCGGACTCCTACCTTCAGGCCCGCCGACCCACGACACTCCACCGCCCTCCAGCAGCCCGCAGCCGTCGCCTCACCTACAGACTGGACTGTGCAGCGGGCCTGAAGCCAGGGTCTGAAGAAGGGTCTCGACCCGAAACGTCGCCTATCTCCTTCGCTCCTTAGATGCTGCTGCACCCGCTGAGTTTCTCCAGCTTTTTGTGTAACCCCCCTTTCCTTTTAGTTTAATTGAATATATGTTTCAAATTATTTTTGTGTGCGCATTCAGCCTTTCTAATTACAGAAAAACTCCAATAATTCGGAAACCTTAGAACTTTATTGGTGCTCACCTAGCGGATTTTTCAGAGAATTCCCTATTATCGCAGGAATGAGAGGGTTAACATATGATGAGCGTTAGATGGCACTGCGCCTGGACTTGCTGGAGTTTAGAAGGATGAGGTGGGGACCTTATTGAAATTTACCAACTAGAGTGGATGTGGGGAGGATGTTTCCACTAGTGGGAGAGTTGAGGACCAGAGGCCATAGCCTCAGAATAAAAGGACTTACCTTTAGGAAGGAGATGAGGAATTTCATTAGTCGGAGGGTGGTGAATCTGTGGAATTCATCGCCACAGGCTATGGAGGCCATCAATTGATATTTTTAAGGCAGACATTGATAGATTCTTGATTAGGAGAATGGTGTTGTGAGGGACGATAGATCAGCCATGATTGAATGGTGGAGTAGGCTAAATGGGCCGAATGGCCTAATTCTGCTCCTCTAACATGAACTTAAGAACACCAAATGCAGTTTAAAAAAAAATATGTTTGAGATATGTTTATGTCTGAGATTCTGGCTCCTGTCCAAAACCAAAATCAGTTATGACACAAGAGACTTCAGCTGCTGGAATCTTGTGCAAAACACAAACTGCTGGAGGAAGCATCTGGGGAGGAAATTGACAGATGATGTTTCAAGGCCCTTCTTTAGACGGATAGGAGAGAAAGCTAGAAAAGAGATGTGGGGAAGAAAACTAGTCGGGCAAAAGTCGGAAATAATCGGTGGATGTAATAGGTCGTGTAATCGGAGCAGAATTAGGCCATTCGGCCCATCAAGTCTATTCCACTATTCAATCATGGCTGATCTATCTCTCCCTCCTAACCCCATTCTCCTACTTTCTCCCTATAACCTCTGACACCTGTACTGGTCTTCTTATTGAGTCTACATCACACGATTAGATATTGTTCAGCCAGAGCTGAACACACTACACGGCATCTTCATTGTAGCCAGTGAGATCGGCAGCTGTGCATTGGTTTCCCCGTTGAGGGCATTTCAGGAGGTGTTCCATTGTTTGTGATTCAATACCACATTCGCAGGTGACATTGTTGGAGTTGTACCTGTGTAGGTGAGGTGGGTAGTGTGGGTGAAGTTAGTAACGAAGGCCAGAGGTGAAAAAGGGACAAAAGAATAAGGAGAAAAGAAGAGCAGTGCAACGCAAAGCCGAAGGGAAGGGTTTGGATGGATGTGGGCAGGGGAAAGGAGAAAAAGAGAGGATAAAGGGGAAATAGGGGACGTGGATGGGAGGTGAACCTATGAAGGAGTGGAAAGGAGCGGGGTTATGGGGATGGGAGGTGGTGGGAGAAATGGCGGTGCAAAGGGGGGGATGGGGGAGCGCAGGAAGTAGGGTTTGGGGAAGCATTACTTGAAATTAGAGAATTCAGCGTGCATGTCATTTATTTGTTAACGACCCAAGCGGAATACCAGGTGCTGTTCCTCGGATTTGCGTGTGGCCTCACTCTGCAATGGAGGAAGCCCAAGACACAAAGTTCGGTCTGGAAATGGGAAGGGGAGTTAAAATGGTTGGCAACCGGGTGATCCAGCAGACCATGGCAGACAGACACAAGTGTTCGGCAAATCAGTTACTTAGCCTTCTTTGGTATAACTGATGTAAAGGAGGATATGTGGCCCTCACCCATGCTCCCATTGCACTCCTGCCATCGGGAAGAAGGTATAAGAGTCTGAAAACTGTGACCTCAAGGTTCAAGAGTAGCTTCATCCGAACAACCATCAACCACAAACTCTACAAACACCAAATAAACTATGAACTACAAACTGTCTCAGGTGCACTAAAGACTTCAGGATATTCGCAAATACTATTGGGGGGTTTTAAATTTTTAGAATTATTTTTATTTATTATGATTACTGTTTTACTTTGATTACTGTTTACTGGCCTGTTACGCTGCTGGAAGTAAGTATTTAATTGTTCCATATTATGTATATATGACTATTAAACACTCTTGATTCTTGACAGTCAGGACCCTTCCACCTACATTCTCGACCCCCAGCTCACATCTAGTCAGATACCAGCTCTGCATTCTGAATAATTGGACGCCACATTATTGGGGTTTTATCATATTTAACTTTTTAATCAGTGTCAAATGATTTCCAATGTACACGAGTTTGAAAAAAGACACGTGTCGGTAGGAACTGCGATATTGGTTTACACTGAAGATAGACACAAAATGCTGGAGTAACTCACCGGGTCAGGCAGCATTCTGGAGAAAAGGAAAAAATAGATGACGTTTCAGGTTGAGACCCTTCTTCCGACTGAGAGTCAGGATAGAGGCAAACTAGTCCTCTATTCTCTCTCTCCCTGGCTCAATCTGAACAAGGGTATGGACCCCGAAATGTCACCTATGCCTTTTCTCCAGATATGCCACCTGACCCGTTGAGTTTAGTTTAGAGATACGGCGTGGAAACAGGCCCTTACAAAACATACACACTCTGTACAGACAGCACCTGTGGTCAGGATCAAACCCGGGTCTCCGCCACTGCAATCGCTGTAAAGCAGCAACTCTACAGCTGCGCCAACCAAATGTTACGCCAACATTTTGTGTCTATTTTCTTTAAAAAATATGTAAAACGATGAAAAACTCAAGCCGTCAAGCAGGGCGGGGTCTGTCTCCCTGCTGCCAGTTGGGAGTCAGCCTCCTTCGCAATCTGCTGCTGCAGGAATCACCAGGATCCCGTGCAAATGGAGAGCACTTTCAACGCACAGTAGATCTCAACGATAGCTGTTACATGGCACACTTTGGAACATGTGAAAGCCCCTTCAGAGACAGGGGGCAACAATCGAAAGCTTTGTCAAACTTGGCGGGGTGTAATAAATGTTTGGGTATTTGTGAAAGGTTTTATTGAAGATTGTGATCAGATTAAGGGGTGGGGGTAGCTGCTAGTAGCTTGTAGCAAGCCTATGGGATCCAGGGGCTGAGATACAGCTCCATCAACACTGAATAAGCTTGATCGCATCCAAGGAATGACACAAAATGTTGGCAGCATGGTGGCGCAGCAGTAGAGTTGCCACCTCACAGTGACCAAAAGTTACTCTAGTGGGTGTTTCTAAAGCGGAGATTGATAGGTTCTTAATTAGTAAGAGTGTCAAAGGTTACGGGGAGAAGGTTTTGAGGGAAAAAAATGATTGGCCATGATTGAATGGTGGAGCAGATTCAGTGAACAGAAAGGCTAATTCTGCACGTATGTCTTATAGTCTGTGGAAATGACTGTCCTGTCTCTTTGGACCAGTGATGTTGACAGGGCAACAGCAACGAGTGTCTTTTCTGTCACTGTAAATATAATTGTGTTATATGTGGACCACCCAACAACATCAAATGGTACACCTGACTCTGGGATGTGACAGCACTTCCAGTTATTGTTTTAGATTTTACAACAGTGAAGACAACTCTGATTCTATAACTGCAGTTCATCTTCACATCTCCTCCTCTCCATCTCTACAATGCAATTCAGTTCAGCCTTCAGAAGGTCTCGACCCCATACGTCACACATTCCTTTTCTCCGGAGAAGCTGCATGTTCAGCTGAGGTACTCCAGCATTTTGTGTCTATCTTTGAGCAAATATCTACCGGGTTCTGCTCATATTTTAAACAACATGCTCCTCACTGGCAGTCTCCCTTTGGGGATAGGGTTCTTCCCATTCTGCATTCCCACTTCCAACAAGGCATTTCCAAATGCCCAGTAAAGCTTTCTCTGCTCTGTCACGTCACATTGCCTTGTGGTCACAAATTTGGCAGCAATGGTCTAACACGCACCACACCGGAAATGGAGTACTCCCAATGCTGTTGCCAAATTGGGGAGGAGCAGTTCATCTCAAGCAGTCCTTGAAAGGGAATTAAGAACCAGTGGACTTATGTTTAAGGTGAGAGGGGCAAGATTTAATAGAAACCCGTGGGAACCTTCCTCCCTCAGAGGGTGGTGGGTATATGGACCAAGCTGCCGGAGTATGGGCACTGGGCAGCACAGTGGAACAATGATAGAGTTGCTGCCTTGCACCGCCAGATAAATACCCGAGTTCGATCCTGACTATGGGTGCTGTCTATAGGGAGTTTGTGCACTCTCCCTGTGACCATGTGGATTTTCTCCCGGTGCTCCGGTTTCCTCCCACACTCCAAAGACGTGCAGATTTGCAGATTAATTGGCTTTTGTAAATTAACCCCAGTGTGTATGTAGTGCTAGTGTATGGGGTGATCACTGGTCGGCGTGGACTCGGTGGGACGAGGGGCCTGTTTTCACGCTCTGACTACAATTAAGTAAAAGAGGTAGTTGAGGCAAGTACCATTTTAGCATTTAAATGATGCTTGGACAAGTAGATCAGTGGAAAGGTTCTGAGGGATAAGGGCCAAACACAAGCAAATGGGACATCTGATGGAACATCTTGGCCAGAATGGACTGTTACTGTGCTGTATGACACTATAAGATGAAAACCTCAAACATCAAAATTAAATTCTGAGTGAAATGCAACAAAAAGGTGAAACATTGCTAAAAGAGTTTGTTGCAAAGTAGCAAAAGACTCGGTAACCAGTCACTATAATGGAGGCAACACTAAGCTTGATGAAGAGAAAGGAACTGCAAATGCTGGTTTAAACTGAAGATATTCACAAACAAGGAGTAACTCACCGGGTCAGACAACATCTCCGGAGAAAATGAATAGGCGACATTTCGGGCGGAGACCCTTCTTGATGAGGTATACAGCCACTCATCATTGTAACAGGTGGAAGCTTCATCCAATATTCGGGTTAGGACCGGATGTTCATCTGGAACGGAGAAATGAGAAGAGATTGGATCAGAAATTAGAAGAGTATTTGTCACATCAAACAGTCTTAGTGAAGGAGTCTATGCGCTCACTCACCTGTAATCACACCTGGCCTCTCCTCATTGTTCCTCTTCTCTACAATGCTCCAACGATCATCACAAGCGTAGCCATGAGCACCAGCATGGAACAAGCTCCAAATGCCTCATGTGGTCCACCAACTCCTGCCCAGCAAGCAAATGCTGTACACATTAGGCAAAGTACAGAGATCATATCCATAAGCGATAAGAGCAGAATTAGGCCATTCGGCCCATCGTCTATTCTGCCATGGTTGCTCTATCTCTCCCTCCTAACCCAATTCTCCTGCCTTCTCCCCATAACCTCTGAAACCTGAAGAATCTATCTATCTGCCTTAAATATATCCACTGACGGCCTCTACAGCCTTCTGTGGCAAAACATTCCTCAGATTTGCCACCCTCGTTGTATGTCTTAGAGTCATAGGCCATGGGAAACACCCGCCTTGCCCCAACTCTTTGGTATAGTTAGTTTGGTTTATTGTCACATGTACTGAGGTACAGTGAAAACTCATCCTTGCCAACCATGATGCCCCATCTCAGCTATTTGCCCATGTATCAGTCCAAGTATCTTAAATGCTGTTATAGTATCTGCCTCAACTACCTCCTCTGGCATTTTGTTCCATATACCCACCACCGTCAAAGTCCCTCAACTTCCTATTACATCTTGTCCCTCTCACCTTAAACATATACCCCCTGGCTCTTGATTCCGCTCTCCTGGATAAAAGACTGGGCATTCACCCTATCTATTCCCCTCATGATTTATTCACCTCTAGAAGACCACCCCTCAGACTTCTGTGCTCTAAGAAGTTCTAGCCTGCCTAACCTCTCCCGATGCTCAAAATATACAGGTAAAAAGCTGGACTAACATCGCGGGTCAGGCAGCATCTCTGCAGAAAAAGAATAAGTGATGCTTCGGGTCAGCCCTAATTCAGACCCTACCCATGCTCAGTCTCTTGAGTCGTAGCAACATCATTGTATATCTTCGCTGTACTCTTTCCATCTTAATGAAATCCTTGTTATGGCAGGGTGACTAAACCTGAACACAATACTCCAACTGTGGCCTCACCTCGTCTTGTACAAATGTAACGTAACGTCTCAACTTCTACATCAATACCATGTCTGATGAAGCAAAGCCTTCTTTACCATCCTAAATACTGGGTATGGCTGCCCAGCCTGCACCTGTCCGTTTTTCCTCGTTTTTTTTTAGTAAGTTGAGTTGTTCTGTTTTTCAGAGTCCTAGTCTTTTTTATTTGGGAGTGGGGGAGGGGAAGGGGGAAACTGCTTTCTAGGGTCCCTACCTGGTCGGAGAGGCAGCTTTCTCCGGGCTGCACCGGTGACCCGTCCTCGTGGCCTACCAGCAGGCCTGGAGCGGCATTTCCTGGGGGGACCGCCCAGAGTCTCAGCCTCGGCAGTGGCACAGCGCTGGAGCGCCATCGCAGCGCAGAGCGGGCGATGCCTTGCTGTGCGGTCTCCGCGCTGGAGCTTCAGTGAGCTGAAGACCGCAGGAGGACATCGCGGAGCTGCGGGACTGTGGAACGGCCAGCCGCGGGCGGTGGCGCTGAACTTTAACATCGGGAGCCTGGGATCTCCAGTTGTGGAGCTCCATCCAGTGTGGCCTGTTGGCGTCGGAAGCCGCGGTCTCCAGCAAGGAAGTGGCTGTTACAGGCAAACCGAGCTGCCTGAGCACCAACACCCGGTGAAAAAGGTGGAGGCCTCAATAGGCCCGACTATCGGTGAATGGGATGGGGTCTGGTCTTTGTGCCTTCCCTCATAATGGGAACCATTGTGGGGGATGTTTTTTTATGTTTTATGTTAAATTCTTTAATGTTATGTCTTATCTTTATCTATGTGTTACATGGCAAGACAAATTTCACTGCACCAATTGGTGTATGTGACAATAAATGTCCTTTGTCCTTTGACCTTTGATGCCACTATCAGGGAACTCTGTACCTGTACTCCAAGATTCCTCTGCTCTATAGCACACTCCAGGACCCTGCCAATGATGGCACGGTGAGATTTACAAAGACTGAATAAGTTAACTATGGAGTCATCCAGTAGAGAAAAAGGCCCTTTGGCCCTATTCCTTTATGCTGACCAAGATGACCCAGTTGCCCATGTCAGGAATATTTGAATAGGTTGTGGTTCTTTAGTTTATTTTTAGTTTAGAGATACACCCATCTCCGCACATTAACACTATCCTACACATACACTAGACACAATTTACAATTTTACAATTAACGGACAAACGTTTACATCTTTGGAGTGTGGGAGGAAACCGAAGATCTCGGAGAAAACCCATGCGGTCACGGGGAGAACGTACGAACTTATGGAATATAGATTAATCTTTCACGTGGATCGTTGTCGTGGATCATTCACAATCACCAACCAACTCGTCTTCCATTCTTACTTCTTGAACCCTTCCATCCTTTGAACAAAAATAGCTTCCAAGTTGCCGCACATGGGGGATTCCAGTAAAATAGTCAAACTGTTTTGCAACTGGCATCAGAACACTGATAAAGGATATTTGACCTAGAACCTTAACTCTGTTTCTCTTACCACAAATGAAACGTAACCTTCTGAATGTTTGCAGCTTATTCTGCTTTTATTTTAGATTTCCAGCATCTGCAGTTGTATTTAATTGATTTTGAACTCTGTTGAACAAGTACCACCACATGTGTAAGGAAGGACATTGTTGATATATGCAGGTAACGCCAGGAAAATACAATGGGATCTTCAAACACAATTTTGGGGCTCAAGAGTGAACTGATACAGTGGGAAAACTCATTTAACATACTAGTTTTGAGAAAGTTATCCATTTCTAATTCGGCTCTGTTGCAGCTGGCAGTCATAGTCATAGAGCATGGAAACAGGCCCTTCAGCCCAAATTGCCATTGCCAACCAAGATGCCCCATCTACACCCGTCCCACCTGCCCAGGTTTAACGCATAACCCTTTCTTATCCAAAGATCTGTTATGGTACCTGCCACCACTACCTCTTCTGGTAGTTCTTCCCATAGAGCTACCATTCCCTGTGTAAAAAAGTAGCTCCTCAAATTCTATTAATTCCTTCTCACCTTGGAACCATCTTATACACCGCTGTAAGATCACCCTTCTGTGTCCTGCATTCTAAGGAATAAAGTCCTAACCTTCCCCACCTCTCTCTATAACTCAGGCCCCAAAGTCCTAGCAACATCCTCATAAATCTTCTCAGTACTCATTCCAGCTTAATGACACCCTTCCTATAGCATGGTAACGGGGTGGAGCTGCTGTCTCACTGCACCAGAGACCCGGGCCCTATCCTGATACCTGGTGCCATCTGTGTGGAGTTTGTACATTCATCCCGTGACTATGTGGGGTTCCTCCAGGTGCCCCGGTTTCGTCGAACATCCCAAAGACATGTGAGTAGTGTGAAGGGAGTGGATGAGAAATTGGGCTAACATAGAACCGACGCGAGTCAGTTTAGCTTAGCTTCGCTTAGTGCAGTTTAGTTTATTATCACGGACTGAGGTACATTGAAAAGCTTTTTGATGCATGCTAACCTGTCAGTGTAAATACCATACATGATTACAATCGAGCCGACCACACTGTAAAGGGAATAACGTTTAGTGCAAGGTAAAGGCTGACTAAAAATAGTCCGATGATTGGAGGAGTGAATGATCAGTGTGAACTCGGTAGGCAAAGGGCCTGTTGCATGCTGTATCTGTCAATTAATCAATCAATTTTTTTTGTGAAAAAAGGAACTGCAGATGCTGGTTTGCACTGAAGATAGACAAAAATGCTAGAGTAACTAAGCGGGTCAGGCACCAGTTCCGGATTAAAGGAATAGGTGACGTTTCGGGTCGAGACACTTCATCAGATTGGTATCAAAATTATTTCTTTTTTGGGCTGCTATTTGACCAACAACTCAAAGGAAAGTTAATGCTGGGACTATAAGGACATTCAATGCCGGGAAACAGAGCATCCCATTGTAAGGACTAACTGAGCTATCATGCAAATTGCATTCTGCCCCTCCCCAGTAATTGCAGCCCCAGGCTGAGGAGCAGCACGGAAAATTTATTTCACAATGCACTATCCTTTTTGAAGATGGGATTTCTCTTTTATCATCCAGTTTCCTGCTGTTTGGCCCAAGCATCAGACTCCGTCTGAAGAAGGGTCTCGACCTAAAACGTCACCGGTTCCTTCTCTCCAGAGATGTTGTCTGAGTTACTGCATTGTTTTGTGTCTATCTTCGGCTTAAACCAGCATCTGCAGTTCCTTCCTGCAGGAAACTCCGCCTGCTGAATACCAGCCCTTTCAACACAGTTATGGTGGCGCAGCGGTAGAGTTGCTGCCTTACAGCAAATGCAGCACCGTAGACCCGGGTTTGATCCCGATTACAGGGGCTGTCTGTACGGAGTTTGTACGTTCTCCCCGTGACCTGCCTCGCTTTTCTACGAGATCTTGGTTCTCCTCCCACTCTGAGATTTCAAAGCTCTATGATTTCATGCCCTGGAACGAGTCCATGCTCACACACTGCCATGCTAGGAAAGGAGGATGAACGTATTTCAGACATGACACTGTGCTGAAAAACAAAGAAGATATTTATTCATACCTAAAATAATATGCCCCACATTGGGTATTTATTTTACAGAACTTAACATTTGCCCTGCAAACGTGTCAGGAGTGGCCACGGGTTTATTATAAAAGCGTTGAAAAGTTTGTTCATTGCTCCAACCTGCTATGGCAAGGATGTGGTCCATAGGTACTTCCATCATCCTAGCCGCTGATGTAGATGCAGCCCTGGTGGAGTGATATTTGAAAACATTAGTATCCACCCTCGCTGCACCTAATACCGCCCTTAACCATCTGGATATGGTTTGCACTGTGACCTTATGGTGAGGGCGTTTATGGCTTATGATTAAAGCTCTCTCCGTGCCCCTAAGAGTCTTGGTGACTTCTATATATTGTAAAATATGTGTCACAATGCAGAGTCGACTATTTGCAGGATCGGCCAGAAACTAATTTTTGGCCAGAGGAACCGGGTCGGTCTTGTTTAAGTAACCCCTGTATTAAAAAGGTTATCTTGCCATTTGTGATATACATGGTCCATGCTTAACTTGTGTGAGGACTGGACCCGTTGTGCTGATACAAATGCCATAATCATTACCATCTTGTATGTTAGTTTGTCCAGAGTGAGCCCCGATATGGGTGTCCATCCTCGTAACATAGTTAATACTATGCCTATATCCCATGTATGGGTGTATCTGGGCCTGGGGGATAGAGTTCAATATACACCTCATTAGTTTAGATACTAGTGGGTATGATCCAATAGGCAGGTGATCACTCCCTCTGCCCAGATAATATGATAGGGCACTCCTTGCACAATTAATGGCACTGCAACTCAATCCTTCATCGAAATGAAGGGTGGCCAGAAACTCCAGCACTTCAGTGATGGTGGCTGAGTCATATGTAGTGTTCGTCTTGGTGCTGAAAACTTCGCATTTCCTGACATATGTCAAGTACTGTCTTCTGGTGGACTCCCTGCACGACGCTGAGATTGCATTGATCGTCCTATCGGAGAGACCGTATCCCAGGAATGGCCTGTTCAGAATCTGCAAATTAACAAGTTCATACGGTCATGGCACGGATGACTATCCCCTGTAACAGGATGTACCAACAAACTCGGCCGTTTGTTAATCCGGATGCAGGGTTCTGAAGCCATCTTCTGTACTGCTGGGAACCATGGTTGGGTAGGCCAGTCGGGAACAACCAAAATACCCGTTGCGGAGTCTTGTTTAATTTTTTGTAAGACCCGACTGATGAGGCAGAAGGGGTAAAATGCATAGCAAAACAAATCCCCCCCAATGCAGCGAGAAAGCATCCATTGCTGCTGCCGCTGGGTCTGGTTCCCAAGCAACATATGTTGGCAGTTGGTGATTTAGTCTGAATGCATAAAGGTTGATATCTGGTGTCCCATACCGTTCTATAACATCTGTAAACACTTTCCGATCCAACATCCATTCAATGTTGTCGTTGAATTTCCGTGACCTGCTGTCTGCCACTGTATTTAGCTTACCTGGAAGGTAAGTGGCTGAGATCCAAATCTCTGTTTCCAGACACCAGTGCCAGATATTATTAGCCAATTCATCACATGATATCGACTTTATTCCACCCATATGATTAATATAGGCCACCGCTGTGGTATTGTCAATTTGTAACCGTACATGCAACTGGTGCATATCTGAGCAGTAGGCCCTGAGTCCATGAAATGCTGCCAGCATCTCTAGATAATGAATCCCTAGTGCTTTAAACAGGGTTAATTCTTGTGCACTCCATCTGCCACCACAACTTGTGGTGGTATTAGTTGCTCCCCAACCTTTAGCACTGGCATCAGTCTGTAATGTAACCAAGGGATTCAAAATAGTGATGGGGTTAGAACAAAGCTGAGCATTTTCTATCCACCAGTTCAATTCTGATTTTGCTTTCCCTGGTAGTTTCATAGGCCTATCGAAATGGCCTGCATGATTTTTGAGAGCTAAATGTTTTGCTCTTTGAAAGTTTTGATAATGGAGTGGTCCAAATTATACTGCTGGGAACGCAGCCACTAATTTCCCAATCACTCTGGCTACTTGCCGAATGGATGGTTCCCTGATGCCAGTGAGGCTTCTGCATGCTTCTATCAAGTCTGTCACTTTGTTTGGTGGCAAGGTGATAGACATTTGAACAGAGTCAATAGTTAACCCCAAATAATCCATGGTAGTGGAGGGTTCCAATTTTGATTTATCTGGATGTATGATAAATCCCAGCTTTTGAAAAAATATGTTTTGTGGCTGATACTGCCAATGTAGCCATCTCCAAATTCTCACCTACAATGAGAATATCATCAAGGTAAGCCATGACGATATGGTTATGTTTCCTTAAGTAAGCTAAAGCTGGTTTTAATAATTTTGTAATGATGACAACCCATTGGGTAAGGCCTTATACTGCCATAGCTGTCCCTTCCAGACACATTTCAGGTATTTACGATGATCCTTGTGTATTGGTACTGAATAGTATGCATCTTTAAGATCGATGCAAGCCATGTAGTACATATCAGAGATTAGCTGTTTGGCTGTGACAAACGTGTCCATTTTGAATTGGGCATACTGAACGGAAGTATTTAGTTCGGTCAAATGTATAATGATGCGGCAACCGCCATCTTTTTTGTTTTTTGTAAATATATTTGATACGAACTCTAGAGATTCTCTGATTGTCTTCTCAATTACCCATTTTGAGTTTAGTCTTAACAGTTCAGCATGGCCTGCTGTTCTCTCTTTTTGTGAAAGTATGAACTTCCGGCTAGGCGTATGCTGAACTGGGATGGGGAGTTCGTATATAAGTTCAATTTTGTAACCCTGAATACTTCCGAGTATGTAAGGATCAGAGGTAAAAGTGCTCCACCCATGATGAAACAAGTGCAACCATCCACCAACTTTTGATGAATCTATACATGCAATGTTTTTGAGACAACCAGACCCACCTACCTCCATGGTTACCGCCGGTGTTGTGTGAGTTGTCTCTGTCCTTGTTTCTTCTGGTACTGCGTTGCGGGGTTGGCGCATTTTCCAAGAAGGCCGGGCTGGGCCATGGACGAAAAAAGACCGCTGTGCAGGTGGGCCGGCCTTCGAGCTTTCACCACCATATGTTCTTTCATTGTACCGTTGTCTGGTGGATTTGTAGGGGTGCTGCCGCTGCTGATAGTGGGTTTTTTAGGTATTTGCCACCTTCATCAGGCCCGTAGCCTTGGCCTCTTCATCCAGGTCTTTCACCTGCTTCGGGAGGTTGTCCCGAAACAGCAGCTTTGGCGGCTGAGTGCTACTGGTCCTGCATAATCCCGCAAATTTGGGATTAAATGCAGACTTGATGATGCTCTTTCTGTAACTGTTAACCTCGAACTGAGTATTACACAGTAATGCTAGAGCATCTTGTAGCTCTTCAGACGAATCAACCCCATCAGCTGTCCTTGCTACTGCTGTGATTCCAGGACTGCCGATACATCCCAACCTGGCAGCCAGGATAGAAGTTTCTAAAATTAAGAGAGACATAGAATATTTTTTTCCCGGCATGTAAATGACAAAGACTAGAGGGCATAGCTTTAAAGTGAGAGGGAAAGGTTTTAAAGGAGATGTGCAGATCATTGTTTTAAAACATAGGGGAGTAGTGGTGCCTGGAATGTACTGCCAGGGGGCTGTGGTGGTGAGGCAGATGTGCTAGAGGCATTTAGGAGGCTTTTGTATATGCAGAAAATTATTAAGGGTTTGGACACACTAGAGTCAAGAAACATGTTCCCGATATTGAGGGAGTCCAGAGCCAGGGGGCACAGTTTACGAATAAGAGGTAAGCCATTTAGAACAGAGATGAGGAAACACTTTCACACAGAGAGTTGTGAGTCTGTGGAATTATCTGTCTCAGTGGCCGGTGGAGACCGGTTTTCTGGATACTTTCAAGAGAGAATCAGATAGGGCTCTTGAGATAGCGGAGTCAGGGGATATGGGGAGAAGGTAGAAACGGGGTACTGATTGTGGATGATCACATTGAATGGCGGTGCTAGCTTAAAAGGCCGAATGTTCATAACAAGAGGATTTCAGTGCAGGAGTAAAGAGATTCTTCTGCAGTTGTATAGGGCTCTGATGAGACCACATCTGGAGTATTGTGTACAGTTTTGGTCTCCTAATTTGAGGAAGGACATCCTTGTGATTAAGGCAGTGCAGCATAGGTTCACGAGATTGATCCCTGGGATGGCAGGACTGTCATATGAGGAAAGATTGAAAAGACTAGGCTTGCATTCACTGGAGATTAGAAGGATGGGGGGGGGGGGGAATCTTATAGAAACATATCAAATTTAAAAAGGACTGGACAAGCTAGATGCATGAAAAATGTTCCCAATGTTGGGTGAGTCCAGAACCAGGGGCCACGGTCTTAGAATAAAGGGGAGGTCATTTAAGAGTAAGGTGAGAAAAAACCTTTTTACCCAGAGAGTTGTGAATTTATGGAATTCCCTGCCACAGAGGGCAGTGGAGGCCAAATCACTGGATGGATTTAAGGGAGAGTTGGATAGAGCTCTAGGGGCTAGTGGAGTCAAGGGATATGGGGAGAAGGCAGGCACGGGCTATTGATAGCGGACGATCAGCCATGATCACATTGAATGGCGGTGCTGGCTCGAAGGGCCAAATGGCCTCCTCCTGCACCTATTGTCTCCCACCAGTCTTACTGTCTCAGACTACATTCTAACTTTGTCCCGATATTCCCCTGACATCTCTCTGAAGACGGGTCTCGACCCGAAACGTTGCCCATTCCTTCGCTCTGGAGATGCTGCCTCGTCTACTGAGTTACTCCAGCCTCTCTTCTAGATCCCCGCAAAATCAGCTTGAAAAAGTGTCCAGACTTTAAACCGCACCGAATCATTTTCTGAAGTGATGCTTCCTGATCCGTTATTCCTTCATTTTTGTACAGGATCTACAGTTCTTTGTTTCTACAATCTGAATGGGCGATCATTGTTTTGTGCAGACTCGGTAGGCTGAAAGCACTGTTTCCACGCTGTATCTTGCAAACATTAACTTTGGGTTTTAGATTCAAAATCAATGACACATGCAATAACTGCATACACAGGAAATCTTAAAGGAAAATAGAAAAAACGGAAAACTCTGAAAGTGCATAAGGGTCTGCGGCGGTGCGCATTTCATTGTTCTGCTGATTCTGCCTGATGTGTACGTGTTTCCGATATTTTTCCCATACATTGATAGATATAATCCAATGTAACGAAACAATAAAAGTGGATCTTAAAGTTTTCGCGTCCTCCCTGTAACCACGTGTTTCAGTATACCATGATTCTGTTAATCCAATTATGAGATGGCCGCAGGATTCTGTTCATTATTGTTCAGCAAAATCCATCTGTATTATTTCCTTTTCATCCATAAGGATGTGTGGGCGACGCGAGGAATAGGAGCATCTTACCGAATAATTTTTTTTAAAAAACACGTTCATACGAAGTACTGTCAAAGTAATATTCTCCTAGAACAATAAATTATAGTTATTTTAATTTTAATGTTGTCTTTTCTACAGCTAACCTGTTTGCAATCGTTATCCTCTCCAGGAGAAAGTGTGGTCTCTCTAAATGTATCACCCTCTATCTGGTATCCATGGCCGTAGCTGATCTAATGGTTCTGATATTCGAGGTAATTCTCTCAGAGATTACAGTTGCCTATTTTCCGATTACCTTCCTCTACTTAACCCACATGTGTAAGCTGCATATTTTCTTGAATTGCACTTTTATTGATTGCTCCGTCTGGCTAACAGTGACTTTCACCTTTGATCGATTTATCACTATTTGCAATCTAAATTTACGAGCAAAATATTGCACTGAGAAAACTGCGGTTTTGGTGATAGCACTGACGTGTATCTTGTGTATTATTCAAAATATTCCAGTATATATTTCCCTCGTACCTGTACAACTGATTGACAACGTGGCATGGTTCTGTTGGACAACATCTGAAATCTACACCTCACCGCTGTGGGCAGCACTTTCGGTGATGGAAACAATTCTAACCCCATTTGCACCAATTTTAATAATCATGCTCCTCAACGCCATGACAATAAGACACATTATACACGCCAATAGAGTGAGGAGCATTCTGCGAGGGACCAAAAATACCCAGCCGGGCGCAGATATCGAGGTGGAGAACAGGAGGAAGTCTATCGTTCTATTGCTGGCCATATCCGGTAGCTTCGTACTACTTTGGATGGTGACCTTCGTGTGTTACCTGAGTGTATACTTCCTGGACGTTCACCTTTTAGGATCAGATTACAACGATCAATTTACCATTGCGGAACAGTCCGGATATATGCTGAGGGCTCTGAGTTCCTGTACCAACACGTTTATTTATGGGGTGTCCCAGAAGAAATTCAGGGATGAATTAAAAAATGTGATTAAGAAACCATTCGTCTTTATTTCCAATTTAATAAAGTGTTTTTAATGTCACGGTGAAACTGAAAATTATTTTCGAAATTACCTCGTGTTCTATGTTATATTATTGCATCTCGCGTTCCGAGATACCATTCGCACCATTGAGTCAATACCGACTGTCATGTTATTCCTTGCAGCCCCTTTGTTGTCCGCAGGCCTATTCAATGTACCCCCTTACATGACACTCAAATGCCCTCTAACGCCCCAGCAGCCCAACTATTTTATGACCAAATCATGGAGGCCATTATCTTCGTCAACCGATTTTCATCTTTGGGACGTGGACGGGATGTGGTGCTCACGAGAAAAAAATCCCCGCAGTGGCAGGAAGATAGAATCAGACATATAAAATAGGTGCAGGAGTAGGCCATTCGGCCCTTCGAGTCTGCACTGCCATTCAATATGATCATGGCTGCTCATCCAATTCAGTAGCGTGTACCTGCCTTCTTTCCACACCCCCTGATCCCTTTAGCCACAAGGGCCACATCTAACTCCCTCTTCAATATAGCCAATTAACTGGTCCCAATACCTTCTGTGGCAGAGAATTCCACAGACTCTGTGTGAAAAGATACATGGGAAAACCACACAGCATCAGAGTGAGAAGAAGGAGTCTGCAGATACATTATCTTCCATAGATAGACACAATATGCTGCAGTAACTCGGCGGGACAGGCAGCATTTCCGAAGAGAAGGAATGGGTGACGTTTCGGGTAGATATTGATTTTCGAAAAAGGGCACATGTGGTGAAGTAAATCAGCAAGTTAGGCAACATCTCTGGGGAGCAGGGATGGGTGACGTAATAACAAGGATCTTCATGTGTTGGTTTCTGCCAAAGACAGAGATGAAATGCGGAGTAAATCGTCGCTGGGGAACATGGATCGGCGACCTTTTGGATCGGAACCCTTCTTCAGGATAAATAAGGTTTCCAACCCGAAACATCACCAGACCATGATCTCCAGGAATGATGCCTGATTCCCGGAGTTACTCAGCATTAAGTGTCTTTGTTACATTTTGGGTCGATACAGTAAAGACCTGTGTGCCTTTTCTGGACCTTTTTATTTCCAACTGCCGGCGCGACATTAACTGTCTTGAATTCTCTACCAAACTTACCGATCTCACCCCTTCTGAACGCAGAGCACTCCCCTCTCTCAGTAAAAACCCAGACATTGTTAGTAAACCCACCAACAAGGGAGATGCCATTGTAGTCAAACCGGCTGACCTGCACCCAGTTGAGGTAACAGATCAGCTCTCGCAGACCTCCTCATACTTACACATCGCCATGAACGCACTGACGCACGCTAGGCCATCACCTCCCAGGCAGTTTCTGATCGCAGCGCCTCCGGCGATCTCACCTCCACAACCACCATCCTCATCGTTTCCCGGCCCCACGCTCTCCACTTCTACCTCCTCCCCAAAATCCACAAAGCATACAACATTGGTAGCCCATTGTCACTGCCTGCTGCTGCCTTGTTGCACACATCTCCACGTACATCGACTCCATTTAATCCCTCGTCTTGAGCCACCTCACACCTCCGTCAACTGCAGCTTACTCACCCTTCATCTCTTTAATAACATTAGCTATCGAGGCCCCAGTGCATCATTCTCACCATGGTCGTTCAATTCCATCACATCTCTCTCCTGCTCTGAGTTTCCAGGCACTTCCTTTCTTCATCGAATAGACACATTCAATGCCCCTTTCCTAACACTCTTCTCCGCGGGCGCAACATCTCCTCGCCCGGAACAACTTATCTTTAGAGTGCTCTCACTTTCACCAAGGTAAAGGTACAGCCACGTGGGCCCGAATGAACACTGGATGTGCATGCATTTTGGTCAGGTACGTCGAACAATCCTTGTTCCCGGTCTACATTGGCCCCATCCTCCGTCTTTCACCGCCACATCTGCCCCCTGCATAAATGCTGTATTTGTTCATTTAATTTCCTTAAACAATAACGTCTACATTGCCTCCAAATTCACGAGGACAATCCCTCCCACCATCCCGAGTGCCGATGAAATAATTTCAATTTCTTGATTGAAGAATTTTTGGAAACTGCTTAATGTTTAGTTTAGTCGGACAGTTTCGCTCATTCACGGTGTTGCAGTTTCAGAGCGTTGGAAATAGTTGTTGTCCATTAATCTAAAGGACGTCGCCGATTGACAGAATGTATGAGCCTACCTCAAACATTCAAAGGTGGGTACCGGTCTAATTCTACACTCAACCATTGACTTGCAGGCGAGACTATTTCCAGATTGCAAAGCACAATACTGGCCTCTGTATTGCACAACTATATATGGAGGTCGCTACCGCAGTAGACACAAAATACCAGAGTAACTCGGCGGGTGAGGCAGCATCTATGAAGAGAAGGAATTGTCTACGTTTCGGGTCGAGACCCTTCTTCAGACTAATGTCTTGGGAGGGGGCTGGACCAAGAAAGAATGTAGGCGGAGACAGTAAGAATAGTGGGAGAACTGGGAAGGGGAGGGGATGGAAAGAGAAAGCCAGGGCTACCTGAAGTTTGAGAAGTCAATGTTCATACAGTTGGGTGTAAACTATCCAAGTGAAATCTGAGGCGCTGTTCCTCCAATTAAGCTGGGCCTCACTGACAATGAAGGAGTCCCAGAACGGAAATGTCAGATTGGGAAAGGGAGGGGGTGTTCATGTGCTGGGCCATCAGGAGATCAGCTTGGGTAAGATGGACTGAGTGGAGGTGTTCAACGAAACGATCACCGATCCCGCGTTGGTCTCGCCGATATAGAGAAGTTGACACCAGGAACAGCGGATGCAATATATAAAGTTGGAGGAGGTGCAGGTGAACCTCTGCATCACCAGGAAAGACTGTTTGGGGCATTTGATGGAGTCGAAGGGGAAGGTTGAGGGACAGGTGTTCCATCTCCTGCGGTTGCAGGGGGATTACCATGGGAGGGGGTGGTTTGGGTGAGAAGGGACGAGTTGACCAAGGAGTTACAGGGGGAATGGTCTCTGCGAAAAGCTGAAAGCTGTGGAGATGGGAAGACGTGGCCAGTAGTGGGATCCCTTTAGAGGTGTCGAAAATGTTGGAGGATTATATACTGTATGCGATGGCTGATGGGGTGGAACGTGAGGACAATGGGGACGCTGTGCTTGTTACGAGTGAGGGGAGGGGGAGTAACAGCGGAGCTGCGGGAGATCGGGGAGACCCCAGTGAGAGCCTCATCTATAATAGAAGAGGGGAATTATTCTGTATTATTGAAGCTGATTGGGCATGTTCCTACAAGTCAATATCTATCTCTTTCATCCTGCTGGCATAGAGATAGACATCGGTTGTAAATTTGCAGATAAAGCAAATATTGCTGGAAAGGGGGAAAGGCTGTCAAACTACACAGTGGATGTAAGTCAGCTGTAGAATTAGGCGGGAAAATTGCAGATTAGTTTAAATCCCAGTAACCGGGAGGTGTTGCAGTTGGGGAGTTCAATGTAAGACGAAGCTAGAAGGTTGACAACAGGACTCGTAACAACACGAAGGTGCAGAACGATGTTAGGGTCCAGATCCATAGCTTCCCAAAGGTGGCAGCACAGGCAGAAAGAATGGTAAATGAGGCGTATGGAATCCATGCCTTCATTGGACGGACTTTGATTGCGAAGGTCACAAAGTCATGATGCAGTTCTCTCACACTTTCGGTCGGACTCACTTGGCTCGTTGAGAGCAGTTCTAGTCACCCGCTAATAGCAATGAGGCGGAGGCTTTGTAGTGGGTGCAATATTTTCAATTGAACAGTATGGAACGGGCTGCCAGGAATGGTGGTGCAAACAGATGTGAGAATGCGGTACAAGTGGCTTTTAGATTGGCACATGGATATGTGTAGATAATTCAACATTACCTTGCTGCAGGAAGCAGAGAATACGAAAATACTAACAAATATATGTTCAGACACAATTCTTTCTATTTTCTGCAATAGAATAACGTAATATCTATTTTATAGAACAACCGACATTGCTGGCCGTTATTGCACAAGAACATACTTAGCAGCCGCTAACGCGGGGAGGCTAAATGTGTTTGTTTAAGTGACTGACACTAATCCCAATGAATTTGCCTTGATTAGTATTCATAGGTTTTCTCTGGAGAATATGCAGCTAACTTTAAAAACTTTAAAACCCTGTCAGACCACTGGCAGGAAACGTCGATTATCTCTGGACATGGAACTGCGGGTACTCAACCGGGTAGAGAACATCTTCTACCCTATGCTTGTCATCATAGGTGTTCCTGGTAAACGCTTTATTATTCTGTACTTATGTTTCACCGTCTAGCCTTTATTGTTAAAAATGTCTGTGTTACGACTTATTGCTTGAGTTGCTGATCCAATTATTGATACCGAAAGTGTAAACTGCACAATCGAATAATTTGCCAATAGACCCAGCATCGTTTAAGCAGGCAGATGAACAAGCAGAGATCGGACGACATAGACATATTAAACGTGAGCTTTGTTTAAGTTGGCGTTTCATTTGTTGTAGATTTGTAGATTGGAGGACCTGCCCAGGTGCTGTATCCACAATACTTTAAAGATACAGTATGGAAACAGACTCGTTGGCCACCGAGTCCACACCGATCATGGATCACCCCTTTACACCATTTCAATGTTATCCCACATTCTCGTTCACTCCTTACACACTATGGAACATTTTACAGAGGCCTATTAATCTACAAACCCGCACGTCATTCGGATGTGGGAGGAATCCGGATCACCGAGAGGAAACGAACGTGGACACAGGCAGAGCGTTCCAGGATCACTCATACAGGATTGGACTGTGCTGATGTAGTGCGTTCTATTGTGTGTGTTCTAGCGGTGCTCTTTGCTCTGTGATTGGGGAAAAAAGCTTTCAATTTATCGTTAATTAATCTGTCGATTGTCAATAATATAGGGCGCGTGTCCTTGGTTGGAAAATCGGGTATATTTCGTGCTTTAGTGGGATTGGATTGGCTAAATTAGGCACGCGGTATGTGCGATGGCTATGTAATAGAAAAAACAAGAAACCATAATTTTCTTGTAACTTTTCCTCCAAACGAAAATCTGACGTGCTCCTGCCACGGCACACCTGCTTGTGCGCGTCATATTGACCGGTTATGTCCGTCGCGCACTGAATTAACAGGTGTATACAGATGTGCCATATCAATCTGTAGTTGGTGCGGACGCTTCTTACTCCATCAACGGTGTGAAAAAAATACTGTAACCATTATTAACCGCCAAATCGAAGTGGACTGATGACGCATACGGTGAATGCTGTCTAACGATATGAAGGGCGGCAAGTTCAGTCAATCTGGTCTGTGTCGCATCCAACTGTAATCGGTGTGAGTTTCCTTTGACGAGCTCTTCTCAATTTCCCCCAAAGTTTCTGTAATGAGCCGACGCCCGAACAGCAACATGTGGATAAGTAACCTACCAGCCAGCAGTATACGAGACGACACAATCAAATTTTATGCATCCCCAGAGGGAAATTGGTCTGCCGACAGTCACAACACACAAGGTACACAAAAACTTGAAATTTAAAGTGAAAACAAACATAAAAATACAAGCGAGTGTTTGCTGGCTGCCGTGTGCACAGCACCTTCACCGGAACAGATGAACAAACAAACGCAGACTTATCCCCTGGGCAGAGGATTCTAAACTAGAGTGCCCCCCCCCCAAGCGGGTCCTTCTTTGTTGTCCCACCGCCCCTCACGGTGGTCCCCACACGCCGGGTCCTCCATTGTTTTTCACGGCGGCCCCCCAACGTCGGGTCCACATTGTCAAACCCCCTCCAAAGACCGCTGATCGCGGGTCGCCCGCGAGGCCATCCCGCTATCGAGGCTCCAGTTGCCGCCGAGGCCCCATCACCGACGAGGCTCCCGTCGCCGCCGAGGCTATTTCGTATGTATAAGGCCAATGGAGCACCGGGCTGCACATTAGCGGATCTCGGAGTGTTGCTGCCTTCCAGCTCCGGACACATGGTTTGACAGAGACATTTCGAAACATAGAAAACATTTAGGGCATTCGGCCCCTCGAGCCAGCGTTGCCATTCAATATGATCATGGCTGATCATCCAAAATCAGTATCCCGTTCCTGCGTTGTCTCCATATCCCATGATTCTGTTAGCCCGAAGAGCTAAATCGAACTCTCTGGAAAACATCCAGTGAATTGTCCTCCACTGCCTCGTGTGGCAGAGAATTCCACAGATTCATGGGTGAAAATGTTTCCCCCCTAAATAGCCTTATTCTTAAACGGTGATCCCTGGACTCCCCCAACATCGGGAACATTTTTCCTGCATCGAGCCTGCCCAATCCCTTAAGAATATTATATGTTTCTATAAGAATCCCTCTCATCCTTCCAAATTCCAATGATTACAAGTCCAGTCGACACATTCTTTCAACCCAGGGACGCTTCCTGAGTGGAATTCTCACGTGCTCACTGTTGATTGCGTTGATTCAAACGCCAGCTGTGGCTTCTTCCATATCCCAAAGATCCGGGCGCTCTATATTCCTCTCACAACCCGTCCTGTATTGTCAGGGATCTGGATTCTGAAATTTGCTTCTAGTTTGCAGGGAATGGATGCGAATGTAGGATAACATTGAACTAGTGTGAATGGGTGATAGATGACCGGCACGACTCGGTGTGCCGGGCGCAGTTACCATGCTGTACAAATCAATCAATCCATCAAGCAATGACCCAGGGAGAACCTACGTCAGCACAGGGGGAAGGTGCAAACAGCACCAGTGACCAGTATCGATCCTAGGTCGCTGGGGCTGTCAGGCAGCAGAGCGCCTGCTGCCCATTTGCCTTGAGGGAAAGGGCAGAAAAAAAATGAACGCCATATAAAGCAAGTGCGATATGAAATATAGTTTACCAGAGGCGTGAATTGGATGCAGTATTTGGATTCATATCATTCGCGAAACCAAAACCGAACTATCTGCGTCTATGTTGTGAGGAAGGTACGTCTGCCAACGACACATGCCGTAGACTCGCTGCGATTTACTTCTATATCCAATATATTAGACCTGCTTTGAGTACAGAATGCTTCTTGTTTTAAAGTTGATGCTACGTTCTGCCTTCACATAGAAGGTTTTACGATAAGGTATGGCGCTGGACAGTGATATGCAAATTAGCCCGTATCCTTTGCTCTCCACGTTCCTCCGTGGACGAGAGAATAGACGTCACAATTAGTTTGAATCAACCATACCCATCAGAAATTAAAAATCTTTCTTCGATGCACCGTGTGTCTGTTTATGCACTCATCTCATTTTCCGCGGTATTCTGTTCATTTTTAGTTTCCGAACTGCACCTTTCGGGCATTCAGAGATGTGTAGGCGACACGAGTAAAAGGAGCATGTTACATATTCCAGTCTGAGGAAAGGGCTCGACTCGAAACGTCACCTATTCCTTCGCTCCATTGATGCTGCATCACCCGCTGAGTTTCTCCAGCATTTTTATCTACCCTCGATTTTTCCAGCATCTGCATTTCCTTCTTAATTATTAAAATACTCAATTTTCTTGCGTTCGAACAACTGTGAAAGTGATGTTCTCCTGGAAAAAAAATGAACGTTGGTCATTTTAGTTTTGTCTTTTCCACAGCTATCTTGATGGCGATCACCTTTCTCCCCCGGAAAAAGAGTGGTCTCTCCAGATGTATAACCTAGCAATGTTACAAAATTTTGAGATTTAAAAAATCAAGTCTGCAATTTATCCCAATTTAAAGCATGATTTTTTTTTAAATTTAACACCTAATTACATGTTCATATCTTCACTATTATAAAAGTTATGGTCATTTTCATACTCGGAAATTAGCATCTTGTTCCCTATTGCCCTTCCATTGACTCAACTCAAAAGCTGTGGTCTAGGACAGTCAAAAGCCCATAATTTTTTTTAAAAATTAAGAGAAATTAATAAATTTTTCAGTTATTATAGATTGAAGCATTCTGAAACAAATATGAAACAATCTTACTTGGATTACCTGAAATTAAAGCTTATAATTAGTTACCTAATTGTAGCTAATTACAAAATTCAATTACTCGACCCAAACGTCCATCCATTTCTTAAGAAATGATAAACATTTTTAAATTGCCTAAGTGTCCAAATAACATTCACACAATAATCCACAATATAACATGATTTTTAAATCTCATTTTCATGAATTTATAGGCCAAATGGAAGGAATTTAATGTTTAATTCCTGTAAATTAATGGCCACTTAAATCAACTTGCGAGTGGGTTTTAGTGGAGCGCGGTGGATTGGAATGTTGCGGTTTGCGGTGAATTTAACCCACAGTCGGCAGGAAAAAAACAGCCGGTTCGTATTTTTTTTGTCCCCTTTTCGCATGATGAAAATTTGATTAAATGCTTCCTAAGAAGCACGTTTTTATGTAAAAAATAAACTGTGTAGCTTCTTTTATCGCCTACGTCAGGTCCGTTCCGCTGTCGGCATTCACAGCTTTAGACGATGATTTTTAAAATACTCTAGCTAATAAATGATCTAGCGTAGTTTAAAAATAGCTTCATATAACAAATGTCGGAGCGATTTCTCTTTAGCGACGAAATCGCCTGAGATTGATCGATTTGGATTGTCTAGGGAAAAATGGCATTTTAAACCCCCCCCCCCCCCCCCCCCTCTGAAAGGCGCCAAAGTCGCGCACACGGGGAGTGGCAGAACTGCAGCGCCGCTAAAGGTAGGTATTGTAACATATCTATATAATCCTCTATCTGGTATACATGGCCGTAGCTGATTTAATGATTCTGATCTTCGAGGTAATTCTCTGCGAGTTGTCAGTTGCCTATTTTCCGATTATAGAAAATAGACAATAGACAATAGGTGCAGGGGTAGGCCATTCGGCCCTTCGAGCCAGGACCGCCATTCAATGTGATCATGGCTGATCATCCCAAATCAGTACCACGTTCCTGCTTTCTCCGCATATCCCCTGACTTCGCTATCTTTAAGAGACCTATCTAGCTCTCTATCCAGCTATTACCTATCTTGCCATTACCTTCCTCCAATTAACTCCCATGTGTAAGCTGCATTTTGTAAATGTATTGTCATCGATTGCTCTGTCTGACTAACGATGGCTTTCACCTTCGATCGATTTATCTCTATTTGTCATCAGAATTTACGAGTAAAATATTGCTCTGAAAAAACTGCGGCTTTGGTGATAGCAGTGACGTGTATCGTAAGTATTACTTAAAATATCCCAGTGTATTTTCCCTACGTACCTCAAGATATAAATAACAACGTGGCTTGGTATTGTGGCACGACCCCACAATTCTACACGTCACCGTTATGGGCAGCACTTTGGATGATATAAACCATTTTGTCTCCAATTGCATCAATGTTGCTGATTATTCTCCTCAAAGACCTGACAATCAATCACGTTATAGACGCCAGTGGAGTGAAGAGCGGTCTCCGAGGGAACAAAAAGGCGGAGAGCGGCGCAGATCAAGAGGTGGAGAACAAAAGGAAGTCCATCATTCTATTTCTGGCCAGATCCGGCAGCTTCCTACTACTTGGATGGTGACCTTAGGATCACATTCCAACGAACCATTTACCATTGCAAAACAGTAACTTTCCCCCTCCTCGCGCCCATTCAATGTATCGCTATAATTGCCACGTAAATGCTCACTGATGCTACAACAGTCCAGCTATCCAAGGGCGGTATTACACACGCCATTACTCTGTCAACCAATTGCGTCTTTAGGACGTGCAAGGGAATTAGAGCCCCCGCGGGAAATTCCCGGAGTGGTGGGGATCATATGAATTCCACACTGCACCAGATGACTGGATCAGAAGTGCAGTCTGCAGGTGCATCATCTACAGGCAGATAAGGTGGTCATTACACAATATTAGCACTGCGTGTTAATTTGCACGACATAG
This sequence comes from Raja brachyura, assembly GCA_963514005.1. Next base: position 314,194 of record CAUPSL010000861.1, on the reverse strand, counting down.
CAATTAGCAGGATATATATCTTGTGACTAATGGGTATAAAACTAACTCATCGACGGGTAAGTTGCTGTACTTTAACACCATTACCTTCAGATGTAGGTTTACAGAAAAAATATACAATATGCTGGAGGTGCGCAGGTGGTCAGGCAGCATTTTGGAGAACATAGAGAGCTGACGTAATAACAACGGACTGCAGAAGATGGTTTATATCGAACATTGACACAAAATGTTGAAGTAATTCAGCATCCGTCGACAACGCAAATGAGCGACCATTCGGGTAGGACGTTTGTTCAAATTGAACAAGGTATCCGCCCCGAAATTTCGTGCTGATGATCCGCTAATTTCATCCAGACTTTGTGTCTATCTATAGATAGGTGACGTTTCGGATCGGGACCCTTATCAGACACGTTCAGTCCTGATATTCAGTGTGATCGCAAAGAACCAATTTCCCCCTTACCAAGGTCCAGGCGAAATTTGGCAGCACGGTGGTAGCGTTGTTGGCTCACAGCGCCAGATGCCCGGGTTCGATTCTGACAGGGACTACTGACTGCATGCATTTTGAATCCAGGTTTCCTCACACATCCAAAGGGTTTGTGGGTTTTGCAGGATAACGGATGTCTGAAAATTCCCCATAGTGACCACGCAGTTTCATCCGCCGCTCCCATGTCGTTGTCTGCCGACGCCACCGACGACCCTTACGTACATTCAGTACATAGACGGTCTGCAACCATTGACTCAGTCGATCCTTGCCTTTGCCCCGGCTACTAGCAGTCTGGAGTCATCGACTCACCTCAGTTGCAGCCCCTTGTCCATCCCGCGCCAAATCCCGAGGATAAGTAATTTGTACATTATCAGCACAGTACTGCGCAGGTGAGTGGAAACATCTGCGAGGTATATGGAGATGTGGGTGAGGGGACGCCCAACCCCGTCGGCCGAATTAGAACCTTGCCAGACATAGTCTGAATGGGGGGGGGGGGGGGGGGATACAATTAGAGAGACATTGAGTCATAGTATTTCCCCACCTATATTTTACTCCTTTGACAATTTCAAGACATTAGAACGCGTGGAACAGTGATTCTTAACTTGGGGGTCATGACTCCATTCGGGTTGTTTGGGGGGTTTTCCGGGGGGGTCGTGAAGGAGTAGTAAATAACATCAATTTGTTGAGCCCATTTTTAGGAACCTAACAAAGGTACATAACACACACAGAATTTTGTTCGCGTATCCACGTACGTATTCACAGGGCCTATGAGAGGGGCTGCAGGAGGATTCATACCGAATTGCTTATCGAATCGCACAAACTAAGACACCTCGCAGTATCGGTGAAAAACTTGTCCAGCCATGCCTTCTTGAAGCAGCAAGGTTGGTGCTGGGGGAACAGCAGTCACACAAGTTCAGCAGATTTCCCTTTGGAATGACGCAGTCAAAAGTTGAATCTCGGATGTGATTAATGATATTCTGCTGCAAGTAGTGAGCACTGTGAAGAATTCACTGCAACTGGACGAGACAACATATGTTGCCTAATGCTCCCAACTGCTAGTCTATGTTCGTTACCTCGATGGAGAAGCCGTGAAGGAGGAGTACATGTTCTCGGAGCCATTGGCCACTACCATTCAGGGAGAAGACGTGTTCAGAATGCTGGAAGCCTTCCTCTTCAAACAGGAGCTTGGCTGGCAACTCCTTGTCGGGGTGTGTACAGATGGGGCACCTTCCATGGTCCGTTGCAGATACGGCTTCAAAACCTTCATGAAGGATGTCGCTCTTCATGTCTCCTTCACCCATTGCATGATACATTGTCATGCTTTAGCGATGAAGACTCTCCCACCTGGTCTTCGAGAAGTGCTTTCAGATGTGGTGAAGATTGTGAACCACACCCGGGAGAGCGCAAATAACTCAAGAATCTTCAAAGCGATGTGTGAAGAAATGGGCGCCGATTTCACGGTTCCGATATTCCACACAGAGGTGCGCTGTCTTTCGCGTGGTAAAGTTCCCAATCGTGTGATTCACCGTTGAGAGGAGATAGCGTTGTTCTTGGAGAGAAGGTGTACTGAGAAGGAGAATCAGCTTCATGAAAAGATGCAGAATGAACTGTTCATGATGAAAGTTGCTTACTTGGCTGACTTCTTCGCCGAGGTGAATTCCTTGAAACAGCCACTTCAAGGAAACATCCCAATGCTACACGCGGCTCGTGACAACGTGACAGCGTTCAGGAGCAAGATCCAGCTTTATCAGAGAAGAGTCCACGACGGTGATTCGACTGTCTTCCCTGAGATGACGACTCTCCTGGATGCTACGCCAGATGTTGCATGCCACTTCCACGAGGAGATTTCAATACACCTTCTGGCAATTAGTGAAGACATCACACGTTACTTCCCCGGACTGGACAACCGCTCTCGTGATCAGTGGATCATCCGACCCTTTTCCGTTGAAGACGGTGGCATCAGCGATACTGACGTGACTGCGAAGGTTGAATTTTACCGAATCGTGAAAATGCGCAGCTCAAGAGTGACGTCATGGAACAAGAGCTCACCACGTTTTGACTGGAAGTGAAGGACTGTCCTGCTCTTTCGAAGAGGGCCCTGACACCATTGTTCCAGTCTCCCTCAACCTATCGTTGCGAGGCTGGATTCTCAATCATGGTAACCCTGAAAGCAAAGGTATGCAATAGGTTTGTGATCGACGCTGACAGGAGATGCTGCCTGTCGAGCATTCATCCTGGTTTTGATTGCCCGATGGCTGTGAAGCAATTTCAGGCATCCCATTGACACGTGCACAATTCATAAATTATAGAAGTAGAATTGGGTCATTCGACCCATCGAGGCTACGTCACCATTCAATCATGTATGCTCTCTGCCACCTAATCCCATTTCCCTCCCTTCTTCCCATAACCCTTGGCAGCCATTCAAGAACTTGTCTGTCTCTGCGTTTAAAATGTCCACTGACTTGGCCCCAAAAGCCCTCTGTAGCAATATGTTCCACAGATAAACTACCCTCTGCCTGAAGAAGTTGTTCTTCAAATCCTGTCTAAACGAGCGCCCTATAATGCTGAGGCTGTGAATTCTGGTCCTAGACTCTACCACCAATGGAAACATCCTTTCCACATCCACTCTATCTATGCCTTCCATTATTCTGAAAGATTCAATGTTGTCCCCCACAACTTTCTTAACTCCAGGGAGTAGTGCCCAGTGCTGTCAAACGCTCATCATATGCTAACCCACTCAGAACTGGAATCATTTCGTAAACATTCTCTGAACCCATTCCAGAGCCAGCACATCGTTCCTCTTATATGGGGCCCAATCTTGCGCACAGTACTCCAAATGCGGCCTGTCCAGTGCCTTATAGGGCCTCAGCATGACATCTCTGTTTTTGTTTTTCGGTCCTCCAGATATAAATGCTAGCATTTGAATTTGCCTTGCAAATGTATGTTTTGTGAGCACTCGTGCAGGACTCCCAAAATGTTAATTTGCAAACTTCATTTCCGCCTCCAATTTCTGGATTCCCTCTCCATTAACAAAATAATCGACGCCTTAATTCTTATTTCCAAAATGCTTGACTCTGCACTTTCCTATACTGGCTTTCATCTGCCACTTTTCTGTCCACACTCCTAACCAGTCCAAGTCCTTCTCTAGAGACCTTGCTTCCTCGAGACTGCCGGACACTCCACCTATATTAGCATCATCTGCAAACTTTCCACAAAGCCTTCAATCCCCATATTCGAATCATTAATCTACAACGTGAAGAGAAGCGGCCCCAGCACCGACACTTGTGCAACTTCACTAGTCACTGTCAGCCCACATGAAAAAACGGCTTTTATTCCAATAGTTTCCTTTCTGCCACCCAGCCAACCCGCTAACATTGCTAGTATCTTCCCTTTAATACTATGGTCTCTCATCTTCCCTAGCAGCCTGACGCGTGGAACCTTATCGACCGTCTTCTGATATTCTAGGTAAACAACATCTACCCCTGTCCCTCTGTCTCCCCCCTGTCCGTCCTGCTATGAACTACCTCAAAAACGCCAGCAGGTGTGTCAGGCAAGATGTTTAAGAAGGAGCTAGTGAAGTTGCACACGGTATTGGGGGTTCAGTATTGATGTGGATAGAGAACTGGCTAGCAGACAGGAGGCAAAGGGTAGGAGTAAACGGGTCCTTTTCAGAATGGCAGGCAGTGACTAGTGGGGTGCCGCAAGGCTCAGTGCTGGGACCCCAGCTATTTACAATATATATTAATGATTTGGACGAGGGAATTCAATGCAACATCTCCAAATTTGCAGATGATACCAAGCTGGGGGGTATAGTTAGGTGTGAGGAGGATGCTTGGAAGCTGCAGGGTGATTTGGATAGGCTGAGTGAATGGGCAGATGCATGGCAGATGCAGTACAATGTGGATAAATGTGAGGTTATCCACTTTGGTGGCAAAAACATGAGGGTAGACTATTATCTGAATGGTGGCAGATTAGGTAAGGGGGAGATGCAACGAGACCTGGGTGTCATGGTACACCAGTCATTGAAAGTAGGCATGCAGGTGCAGCAGGCAGTGAAGAAAGCAAATGGTATGTTAGCATTCATAGCGAAAGGATTTGAGTATAGGAGCAGGGAGGTTCTACTGCAGTTGTACAGGGTTTTGGTGAGGCCACACCTGGAGTACTGCGTACAGTTTTGGTCTCCAAATCTGAGGAAAGACATCCTTGCCATAGAGGGTGTACAGAGAAGATTCACCAGACTGATTCCTGGGATGTCAGGACTATCATATGAGGAAAGATTGGATAGACTCGGTATGTACTCGATGGAATTTAGAAGATTGAGGGGGGATCTTATAGAAACCTACAAAATTCTTAAGGGGTTGGACAAGCTAGATGCTGGAAGATTGTTCCCGATGTTGGGGGAGTCCAGAACAAGGGGTCACAGTCTAAGGATAAGGGGGAATTCCTTTAGGACCGAAATGAGGAAAACATTCTTTACACAGAGAGTGGTGAGTCTCTGGAATTCTCTGCCACAGAAGGTAGTTGAGGCCACTTCATTGGCTATATTTAAGAGGGCGTTAGATGTGGCACTTGTGGCTAAAGGGATCAGGGGGTATGGAGAGAAGGCAGGTACGGGATACTGAGTTGGATGATCAGCCATGATCACATTGAATGGCGGTGCAGGCTCGAAGGGCCGAATGGCCTACTCCTGCACCTATTTTCTATGTTTCTATGTTTCTAACTGCAGATGCTGGAAAATCTCAGGTACACAAAAATGCTGGAGAAACTCAGCGGGTGCAGCAGCATCTATGGAGCAAAGGAAACAGGCAACATTTCGGGACGAAACTCTTCTTCAGACTGATGAGGTGGGGGGGTGGGGGGCAGGGATAAGAAAGGAAAAAGGAGGAGGAGGAGCCCGAGGGCTGAGGGAGAGCTGGGAAGGGGGGGAGAGAGCAAGGGCTAACAGAATTGTGAGGATTCAATGTTCATGCCCCAGGATGCAGACTCCCCAAGCGGAATATGAGGTGCTGTTCCTCCAATTTCCGGTGGTGCTCACTATGGTCATGGAGGAGGCCCAGGACTGAGAGGTCGGATACGGAATGGGAGGGGGAGTTGAAGTGCTGAGCCACCTGGAGGTCAGGCTAGTTAATGCGGACCGAGTGGAGGTGTTCGGCGAAACGATCGCCAAGCCTCCGCTTGGTCTCACCGATATAGATCAGCTGGCATCTAGGGCAGCGGATGCAATAGATGAGGTTGGAGGAGATTCAGGTGAACCTCTCTCGCACCTGGAACGACTGCTTGGCTCCTTGAATGGAGAAAAGGGGTGAGGTAAAGTGACAAGTGTAGCATCTCCTGCGGTTGCATGGGAAAGTGCCCGGGGAGGGGGTGGTGCGGGAGGGAAGGGAAGAATTGACAAGGGAGTTACGGAGGGCGCAGTCTTTGCCGAAGGCAGACAGGGGGGGGGGGGGAGATGGGAAGATGTGGCGAGTGGTGGGGTCATGTTGGAGGTGGCGAAACTGACGGAGGACTCTATGTTGTATGTGACGGCTGGTGGGGTGAAGGGTGAGGTCTAGGGGGACTCTGCCCTTGCTGCAAGTGGGGGGATAGGGAGAGAGAGCAGTGTAACTGGGTATGGAAGAGACCCTGGTGCGAGCCCCATCTATAGTGGGGGAGGGGGACCCCCGTTCCCTGAAGAATAAGGACATTTCCGATGCCCTGGAGTGGAACACCTCATCCTGGGAGCAGATGTGGCGTAGACGGAGGAATTGGAAATAGGGGATGGAGTCCACTATTCCCAGGCAAGATCTTCCCTTCACAAAACCAGGCTAACGTCGGCCTATTTTATCTTGAACGGCCAACCTCAGCCTTTATAATTGACTCTAAAATCTGAGCAACCACCGACGTCAGGGTAACCGGGCTGTAGTTTCCGTTCCTCTGATTTGCTCCCTTTATGTACAGCGGGGTGATATTCGCAATTTACCAATCTTCAGGAAACACTCCTAACACAATGGATTCTTGAAATATGTCAAATCATGCCTCCACAATCCCTGAGGCCATCTACTTCGGAACACTGGGGTGCAGTCGGTGGACATCCGGTGGCGCTGTTGCTAGCTGCCTCCGCCCACCGTCTGGCTGTCTTTTTTTATTTTGTTATGTTTAGAGATATTTTTTAGTTTTTTAGTATTTGTTCGGTATTTTATGTGGGGGGAAGGGGGTAGTGTAAGGAGGAAACCGTCCTTCAGTCGCTTCCTGGCGAAGATGCGGCTGTTATCCGAGTCGCGTCCTCGCCCCCACCCTCGCGGCCTACCAGCTGGATCGGCGCGGCCTTTCCTGCCGGTACCGGAACAGAGCTTCAGCAGCGGCGGCGTGGCGCTGGAAACATCGCGGAGCGGGCGAGGCCTTCCTGGGATCGCCGCTTGGAACTCCCTGCGGAGCTATCAACGCGGGCGGCGCTGACTTTAACATCGCGGGGTCCTGGGACCATTTGCGGGGGTCGCCAGCGCGAATCTCTGCCCAGCGCGGCCCGCGGTCCGGGGGAAGGTGGCCGACGAGAGTTTCCCGACGAGAGGGCCTGAACATCGGGCCGCCCGTAGCGGCGACTACGGGTTGCTCGGGAGGCCCCGACCACGGGTCGACATTGGGGAACATCGGCGAGGAGGTTGACTGGACTTTGGTTCATTCCCTCACGGAGGGGAACTTTGGTGCTGCTGTGGGGATGTTTGTGTTGTGGACTACTGTGTTCTGTGTTTTGTGTCTTTTTAAATTTATTTTTATTGTTTTTGTATGACTGTAAGGGAAAAATAATTTCGTTGTCTCTTCATTGAAGACAGTGACAATAAATTACGTCAAATCAAATCAAATCAGTCCAACCTGTCAAGGTGACATTCAGTAATCGCATGGCGAGGAAAGGGAATCGTGGATTCCATTTGTAAAATTGTAAAATTGAACAGGAAAAAAGAAGCAGATGTCAGCTTGAAGTGAGTGGCAGGACCTAATGGGGTCTATACAAGGTTACTGAAGGAGACCTGAGTGCAGATGGCTTGTTTTAATGCATGTGCAGAAGCTTGGAAGTGTCACTAGAGACATATCGAATGTTCTCGGTCTCCGAAGGACGTAGAGACTTCAGTGTGTCTTCTTAGTTGTGGATTCATTGTGTGTCGTCCACACAGAACTATCAGACTATTAACGCCAAGCAGCTTGAAGCTCTCAAACATTCGAACCTCCACATCATTGAAGCTGGTGGGACATGATGTCAATATCTATCTGTTTAATCTGCTTTCATTGAGGTAGACATAAACGGAGACAGGTTGGTTTTAAGTTTGCAAACAAAGCAATAATTGCTGCCGTTTCGAGAAGGGAGGAAGGCTGTCAAAATTACACAGTGGGATGTTGGTCAGCTGCAGAAATATGCGGGAAAATGGCAGATGGAATTCAATCCCAGGAACTGGGAGGTGTTGCATTTATAAGTTCACAAGTTATAGATGTAGAATTTGGCCATTCAGCCCATCGAATCTACTCTGCCATTCAATCGTGGCTGATCTCTGCCGCCCGATCCAATTTTCTGCCTTCTGTCTAGAACCCTTGACACCCGTTTTAATCAAGAAATTGTCTATCTCTGCCTTGAAAATATCAACTGACTTGGCCTTCACAGCCCCTCGATTTCCACAGATTAACAGCCTTCTGACTAAAGAAGCTCCTCCTCATCTCCTTTCTAAAAGAGAGCCCTTTAATTCTGAGGCGAGTCCTAGACTCTCTGGTCTCTGGTCCTAGACTCTCGCAGCAGTGGAAACAACTTTTCTGTGCCTTTCATTATTCTGTACGTTTGAATGACTCCCCCCTCAACCTTCTAAACTCCAGTGAGTGGTGACCCAGTATCGTCAAACGCTCATCGTGTGCTAACCCACACATTCCTGGAATCATTTTGGTGTACCTTATCTGGACCCGCTCCAGAGCCAGCGCAACCTTCCTCAGATATGTGGCAGAAACCTGATCACAGTACTCCAAATGCTGCCTGACCATCGCCTTATCGAGCCTCAACATTACATCTCTGTATTCGTTTTCCAGTCCGCCTGATATAAATGCCAGCATTGAAATTGCCTTCCTAACTACCGATTCCACCCGCAAATTAACTGTTTGGGAGTCCTGCACCAGCACTCCCAAGTCCCTTTGCACCTCCGATTTCTGGATTATGTCCCCCTTTACAAAATAATCAACGGCTTTATTATTATTACCGAAATGCATGACTCCGCACTTTGCTGTATTGGATTTCATCTGCCACTTCTCTGTCCATTCTCCTAACCTGCCAAGTCCTTCTGCAGATTCCTTGCTTCTTCTCCACTGACTGACCCTCCACCTATTTGAGCATCATTTGCTAACTTGGCGTCGAAGCCTTCAATCCCCTTACCCAAATCATTAATATACAAAGTGAAGAGAAGCGGCCCCTGCACCGACCCTTGCGGAACTTCAATAGTCACTGTCAGCCCACCTGAAAACGCATATTTTATTGCAACTGTTTGCCACACAGTCAACCCGCTATCCATGCTGGCATCTTCCCATAACATGGACACTAATATATTCCCATAACATGGACACTCTTATATTCCCAAGCAGCCTGACGTGCGGCACCTCATCAAACCGCACCTGAAAATCTAGGAAAACAACATCTACCGCCTCCCCTCTGTCTTTCCTGCTTTTAATTTTCTGAAGGAACACCAGATTAGTCAGACATGATCATCCCTTCACAAAATCAAGCTGACGTCGGCCTCTTTTATTGTGCACGCCGGGGTGGGAGATTGCAACCTTCACGTGGTCCACCTTGTTTCAACAAATACAATCAACCTGCCGTGCACAGAAGATCAAACAGACCAAGTTTCTTACAACTTTAGGCTGTTCCAGCCATACCCAAAAGAAGAAGATCGTGAACACCCAACTGCTGCGTAACCTCATCCTTTATAATTGACTCTAAAATCTTAGCAACCACCGATGACATTAACCTGTCTCTACTTTCCGCTCTTCTGCTTTGATCCCTTTATGAACAACGGGGTAATATCCGCAATTCACCAATCTTGGGGAATCTCTACTAACTCAAGTGATTATTGAAATATCACAAATAATGCCTCCACGATCCACGAGGCCACCTACTTCACAACCATGGGGTGCAGTCCATCCGGTCCAGGTGACTTAACGAGCCTCAGCCTTTTCAGTTTTACAAGCACCTTCTCCATAGTACTCGCATGGGTCGAAAAGCAATCGTGGATGACCAAGGATATTGTAAACCTGACAAGGGAAAAATAAGCGTATGTCAGGTTGACATGGGTGGCTGGACCTAATGGGTTCTTTCCAATGTTTTTGGAGGAGGCGCAGGAGCAGATTGCTTGTTTTGGTGCATCTGCAGAAGCTTGGAAGAGTTACCAGAGACATACCGAGTGTTTTCAGTCTCTGAAGGACGTAGACATCAGTGTGTCTTCTTAGCTGTCCCATCATTGTGTTTGGACCACACAGATCATACTGTATTTAACGCTAAGCAAATTGAAGTTCTCAAACATTCGAATCTCAGCATCATTGAAGCTGATGGGGCATGGTCGTACTGGCCAATACCTATCTCTTTCATCTGCAGGCATTGAGATAGATATAGACGTAGATACATTTTTCTTATGTCTGCAGACAAAGTAGATATTGCTGAAGTTGCGAGGTGTGAGGAAAGTTGTAAAACTACACAGTGGGATGTCGGTCAGCTGCAGACGTATGCGGGGAAATGGCAGATGGATTCCAATTTCGGTAGCTAGGAAGTGTTGCCTTTTGCGAGGTCAATGTAAGGCGAAACTATAAGGTTGACGGCAGGACTCTTAACAACACTGATATAAAGAAGGAAGTTCATGTCCAGATGCGTAGCTCCCTGAAAGTGGCATCATCAGCAGAAAGTGTGGTTCAGGAGGCGTATGGAATGCTTGCCTACTTTGGGCGGGCTTTGATTACAAAGGTGACCAAGTCATGATGCAGTTCTCCAACAGTTTGGTTCGGCCTCATATGGAACGTTGTGTGCAGTTCTGGGCGCCCCTTACAGCAATGACGTGGAGGCCTTGAAGTGGGTGCAGAGGCGTTTTACTGGAATGCTGCCTCGATTGGACTGTATTTGGAGCAAGAAGTTGGACAATCTTTGTTCGCTTTCTCTGGAATGTTGAAGGATGCAGAGAGACATAATATAAATAAACGCAATTGTGGGAACCATAGATGAGGTAGACACTCAAAAACATATCCTTGCTGGGACGGACTAGAGGGCATATGTTTAAATTGAGAGGGTCAACATTTAAAGCGGATACGCGGTCAGGATGTTTTGCAGGTAGTGGCGAGTGGCTGGAACGGGCGGCCAGGAATGGTGGTGAAAGCAGATGTGAGAGTGTTGTGCAAGAAGCTTCTAGAAAGGCGCATGGATATGCGTGGATAATTCAACATCACTTTGCCGCTTGAAGCAGAGAATGCGAATAGATTAACAATATATGTTCTTACTTACAATTCTCCCTATTTTGTGTAATAGACTAACATAATACCTATTTTATAGAACAATGCTGGCAGTTGTTGCACAATAACATATTTAGCAGCAGCTAACGAGATGAGGTTTTGTTTGTTTAACTGACTGACACTAATCCCAATTAATTTACCTTGATTAGAAGACATATGATTTATCTGGAGAATATGCAGCTGACTTTAAAAGCAAGCGACCTGTCATATCACTGGCAGGAAACGTCGATTACATCTGGGCATGGAACTGCCGGTAATCAACCAGGTAGAGAACATTTTCTACCCTATCCTTGTCATCATTGGTATTCCTGGTAAGTCATTTATTATTCTCTACCCATGTTTCGCTCACTCGCCTTTAGTGTTGAAAACGTCTGTGCTGTTAATTATTCTTGAGTTACTGATCCAGCATTTGGCGGATCATATTTACCGGTTCTGTCCGTCGCACACTGAATTAACAGATTCTCAAACGTGTACGATACCAATCTGTAGCTGGTGCGGACGCTTCTGATTCCATTCGCGCTGTGAAAAAAACCACAGGGCGGTAATTATTCTTCATCGCCAAAGCGAAGTGGACTGGCAGTGAATGCAGTGAATATTGCCCGGATGATATGGACGGCGGCAAGGTCGATCAATCTGGTCTGCGTCCCAAGCAACCGCAATCGGCTGATTTTCCGTTGACCTGCTCCTATCAATTTACCCAAAGTTTTTGCCATGAGGCGATGCACTAGCGCCAACGTATTTGGACAGGTAACCTGCCAGCCAGAGGGGTAATCCAAGTAGATAGTCAACGGAGAACTGTGCCGCACATAAACGGAGCTCTGAGAACTGCTGCCTTACAGCGCCAGAGATCAGGTTTGATCCTGACCTAGGACCCTGTGTGGAATATGTACGTCATCTCAGCTGATTGCGTTGATTCAGCTCTGGACCCTTCCACATCCCAAAGGCACGGCCGCTCTAGGTATGTAGGTGAATGCATTCTGTAATTTGCTTCTAGTGAGCAGGGAGTGGATGCGACGTTGGATAACATTGAACCAGTGTGAATGGGTGATAGATGATCGGCACGGCTCGGTGTGCTGGGGACCTGTTACCATGCTGCATTAATCATCCACCAAACAATGACCCAGGGAGAACCTACGCGAGCTCAGGGAGAAGATACAAACAACACTAGAGACCAGTATCGATCCTCGGTAGCTTAGCTGTCCGGCAGCAGTGCACCTGCTGTCCATTTGCCTTGAAGGAAAGGGGCGAACAAAATAGGACGCCTTTTCACGCGTGCGTTGGGAAATATAGTTTAGCAGAGGCGTGGATTGGATGCAGTATTTGCATTCATATGTGCATCGCAAAATCAATCTGCAACTGCTAGTGCGCAATGAGAGACTGGCTACGCCTCGCCGCGGACATATCGATGCAATTTATGTTTACATGCAATACTTGTCAACAGCGGTAATCAGCAAACTGTTCTTGTTTTTAAGTTGATGCTGCATTCTGCCTGCAGATAGCAGGTTATTACATTAGGTATGGCGTTGGACTGTGATGAGCAAATCGGCCGATATTCTTTACTCTCCAAATTCCTCTGTGGTCAGGCGAATGGAATTCACGATTGATATGTATCCACTATACCCGTCAGAACCCTTAATAATCGTTCTACGATAGGCCGCGAATGTGCATATGCAGTCATGGCCTTGGCCACTGCATTTTATTCACTATTGGTTTGCGAAGTCCATCTTTCAGGTCCTTTTCAGAATCAGAGATGTGTGGGCGACGCGAGTAAAAGGGGTAGGTGACATTCTCATATACTCCATTTACTTTTGCAGAACTGTCAAACTGATGTTCTTCTGGAATAGTGAATGTTGGTGGTTTTAATTTCGTCTTTCCTACAGCTAACCTGGTGGCAATCGTAATTCTCTCTCGGGGAAAGTGTGGACTCTCCAAATGTATCTCCCGCTACCTGGTATCCATGGCGGCAGCTGATTTAATAGTTCTGATCTTCGAGGTAATTCTCTCCGAGATTTCAGATGGCTATTTTCCTCATTCATTCCTCAACATAACTCAAGTTTGTAGGGTAATTATTGTCTGTGATTATATTTGCTTCGATTGCTCGGTCTGGTTAACGGTGACATTCACCTTCGATCGATTTGTCACTATATGCACGCAGAATTTACGAACAAAATATTGCACAGAGAGAACTGCGGCTTTGGTGATATCGCTGACATGTATTTTCTCTATTATCGCAAATATACCTATATATTTTGCCTACGTACCTCGAGAAATAATTGACAACGTGGGTTGGTTCTGTAGCATAAACCCAGACTTCTACACCTCACCGTTATGGGCAGCACTTTTGTCCATAGAATTCATTTTATCCCCATTTTTACCAATTGTGCTGATCATACTCCTCAATGCCCTGACAATCAGGCACATCATTCACGCCAACAGAGCGAGGAGCGTTCTCCTAGGGAAAACGAAGGACGAGGGCGGCACGGATCAAGAGGTGGAGAGCAGAAGGAAGTCCATCATTCTATTGATGGCCATATCCGGTAGCTTCATCCTGCTGTGGATGGTAAATTTTGTGTGCCTCTTGAGTGTACACTTCCTGGACGTGGAGCTTGCATCAACAGATAACTACGACCCATTTACCATTGCGGAACTGTCCGGATTCATGCTGAGGTCTCTGAGTGCCTGCACCAATACGTTTATTTATGGGGTGTCCCAGAAAAAATTCAGGGATGAATTCATAAAGGTAATTAGGAGCCCATTCATTTTAATTTCCAATTCAATAAAGTGTTTGTTGTGATATAAGTGTTCAAAGTGAAAACCCGTTTCTAAATTACGTTGCCTTTTACATTACATAATTGCATCTGACTTTCCTAGATACCATTTGCACCATCCGGTCAATACCGGGCGTCAGGGTAATGGCTGCATTCACTTTCCCGTCTGCACGCCCATTTAATTTATTCCGTAATGAGTCACTCAACTGCCCACTATTGAATAAGCAGCCCAGATGAATCAAGGCAGTATTATAGAGGCTATTTGCCCTGTCAACTACTTACGACTTTGGGGCGTGGAAAGTAACTGGAGTCCCTGAGGAAATTCCCCGCGGTGGCAGGGAGAACATGAGAAATCCACACCGCATCAGAGAATAGGATCGGAAGGAGGAGTCTGTAGATGCATCATCTACAGGCAGATGTCATTCATCGACAAGTATGGCATTGCTTGTTAACTAGAACACTTTTATTGTACAGCTGTGAAATTATGCACACAGATATCGTACTAGAAATGCGTATACTTCTAGTTTAGCAACGGGAAAATTACTGCACTTTAACACGACGACCCGTAGATACTTATTTACCAAAAAAGACACAAAGTGTTGGAGTAACACAGCAGGTCAGGCAGCAGGTCAGGAGCAGAGATGGGTGACGTAATAACAAGGAACACCTGGTGCTGGTTTATAACGAATAGCGATACAAAACGCTGAAGTAAATTAGCGGATAATGCAGCATTGTTGGAGAATATGCAATGGCGAAAGGAAACTTTTTTCAGAATGAGGAAGGGTTCCGACCCCCAACGTCGCCCATCCATGTTCTCGAGGGAAGATCTCTCCTGCGATGAGCTGCTCAGTATTTTGTGTCTATCCATAGAGAGGTGACGTTTCTGGTCGGGAGCATTCTTCACATACAGTAAAGTCCTATGTGCAGCTCTGGTGAGCATGTTGCGCGCAGTATTTGCGAGCAGCAGAGGTGATGCTCAACAAGATGAATTTCAGCAATCTGTATATTGAATTACAATCTGCATGCAGTGACAAAAAGTGCCAATTTCAGCCCAAGAAAGCTGGTACGGTGCTGCCTCGCAACGCTAAATATCCCAGTTCGATTCTGAGCTTGTGTGCAGACGTTGTAGAATTTACAAATTATTCCTGGTATGTCGTGTATTTGCTCAGTGGTTCCCTTCCACGTTCTAAAGTTGTGTGGGTTTTGTCGGTTTATGGGCGTCTGTAAATTGTACAAACTTTGTAGGGATTGGACTAGAAAGTGGACTAACATAGAACTAAACACACTCTGTGGCCCTCACCGACGAAACTGCAGCCGGCATCAGACACCACTACCCCCTCGGCCACTCCCAGGCCGAACCTATTGACGGCGAAGCTCCACCTACCCGCACAGCTTCCCCCGTCGGTCCCACACTGTGCCTGTCCACGCAATTAACGATCTTACCCCCACACTCCGTCCGCCGGCGGGCCGGTGCCACTGACTCCACCGTTCCTTCCCTCACAACCGGACACTAGCGGGCCGGATCTGTCGGGTCACATCGGTTCCAGGCCCTGTTCCATGCAGAGGGCTCCATGCTGTCGGCCCCAACAACTTCGTGTTCATCAGATCATGTTCATAAGTGGTAGGAGCGGAATCAGGCCATGCGGCCCATCAGGTCGACTCCGTCGTTCAATTATGACTGACCTAGCATTCGCTCCCAATCCCCTTATTTTCTGCATTCTCCCCATAACCATTGACACTCGTACTAATCAAAATCTATCTATCTATGCCTTAAAAATATCCATTGACGGTCTCCACAGGCTTTTGGGGCAATGAATTCAACAGATTCTGCACCATCTAACAAAATAAATTATTCCTCGTCTTCTTCCTAAAGGAACGTCCTTTAACTCTGAGGCATTTCCCTCGTGAAAATAGCCACTCCACATCCACTCTACGCAGGCCTTTCACTATTCGGTAAGTATCAAAGAGGTCCTCCCTCATTCATCTAAACCCCTGTCCCGATTTCCAGTAGGGAATCTCAATAATAGCACCAGCCGTACACTAGTCTCACACTCTCAGCCCCCATCATCTCCTCATTGCACTTCACACGAGCATCCCTGGATCCCTCTTCCCTTTTACACACAACCCTCACCATTGTCGTGTTTTCACCATCTCCCCTGGCCCCCCTCTTTAGGGTGCAGTACGGTCGGTTCTCAACAGAAGCGTTATCTTCATACCCCTGCACCTTCATGTCAATGAAATCCCCCACTCTCTACCCCAACCCGTAGCTCCTCCATAATGTGGAGCACTTCTTCCGCTTCCCCGTCATGTGATCTCTTCTATGGGAAGGGGGTTCTGCCTTCCAGTAATTACGCATTTCCCCGTCTCCAAATTTCCCCTCCACTTGGCATCATCATGCCGACCTTCATCCCACGGGACTATGTTACCTCGAACTGCCGTCGCGCCATCAACCGTTTTAAAATCTCTATTACCTGACCGACGCTGATCTCATCCATCACAACGCACAGCCGTCCTGTCGTTCAAAAAGAATCCGTACATTGGTACCGAACCATCCGACAAGGGAGATGCGGTTGTTGAACTGTGGGATTCCAGGCACCAGCTTTCGAACACATCTTCATTCCCGCCCCTCGACCAGTTCAACCTAATTTATTGTCACGTTTACTGAGGCACAGTGAAAAGCTTTTGTTGCGTGCTAACCAGTCATCAGAAAGACTGCATAATCAATTTACAGTGTTTCTTACATGATCAGAGAATATCGTTTAGTGCAATGTCGGATCAAGGAGAACCTGACTCATCAAAGAGATAGGTAGTAGTTTAGTATTGCTCTCTCGTTTAGGTAGATTGGATCAGATGCCTGAATATAGCGGAGTGCGTTTTGGACAATTCTATACCCTTTACCTGATGGGAGAGGTATAATTTGCCTATGACCACACAGACGATCACCAGACCATCCTCTCCCAGACTGTTTCTGATCTCACCTCTGCCGATCTGCTGTCCATAACCTCCAACATTTTCCCCAATGTTGTCTTCTTCTATCATCACCCCAAAATCTACATTGCAGACCGGCCCGGCAGACCCATTGTTTCTGCCTGCCCCTGTCCCGCTGAACACAGCTCCACTTTCCTCGATTCCACCGGATCCCTTCTTGTCCGTTGCATTCCCACCTACGCTCAAGGCAGCTCACGCACGCTTTATTTATTCAATAACCTTCAGCTGCTAGACATCCGATGCAATTTTTTACCATGCATGTCCAGTCCCTTCAGTCCTCCATCCTTCACTTCGTCTCAAGGCCTCCCAGTTCATCATCGATCAGAGACTCATTCAATGTCCCTCCATTAACATTCTCATACGCTGGCGGAATTTCTTCGCGCTCTGGCCAACTTTGGTCTCCTCTCACTCTGTCCAGGTCAAGCGTGTACTCAATGCGTGTATATATGCCATGTGCATTCGAATAGGCAGCAGCTATATCTGCCTTTTTACGGTTACGTTCGACAGTTCTTGTTGCATTTATACTCTGACCCCATCCTCCAACTCTTTCACCGCTGTATTTATGTCTGCATCGCGACTGCGGACTGCATCTGTGAAGGTTTAGTTGATTTAATTACCTTTACCACTAAGATCCACCGTCCCTCAAATTCATCTGGATTATCTCTGCCACTTACTTCCCCTTTATTTGTTATTTTATCTGCATCAGAGGGGAGAGACAAACGATTGATGTTAACTGAAGACCTCCCGAGTGCCACGTTTATCCAGTCTACACTTCCTTCCACACTGCCTCTTGCAAGGACGTTATCCTCTACACTCCGTCTCTGGCACATCTGCTCCCAGGATGAGCCTTTCTAGTTGAGGACTCCAAAGTTTGTCCTCATTCTTCAGTGGACGTGGATATCCGGCTGCTGTCATAAATTGACCCCCCACTCACGTCTCATCTGCGACCAGCATTTCTACTCCGCTCTGGATTGCTGAAGAACAGCACATGTGATATAGTTATGCAAGTGTAACAGCAGGGATAAGTCAGATATCAGTGATAGGGAAGTTATTGGATCGGATCGAAGAAGATGTGTGTTGATTACATTGATGGAAAGATGAAGCGTAGAAACAGTCCCACCGAGTCTGGAACTGGAAGGTCATGTTTGACCAATCTTCTGGAATTTTTCGAAGAGGTTACTAGGGAAATTGATGAGGGTAAAGCGGTGGATGTTGTCTATATGGATTTCAGTAAGGCCTTTGACAAAGTTCCACATGCAAGGTTGGGAAAGAAGGTTCAATTGTTGTGTATTAATGGTGGAGTAGCAAGAAGGATTCTACAGTGGCAGAATTGGAGATGCCAGAGTGTAATAGTGGATGGCTGTTTATCAGGTTGGAGGCCGGTGACTAGTGCGGTGTCTCAGGGATCTGTGTTGGGTCCACTGTTGTTTGTCATATACATCAATGATCTGGATGATGGTGTGGTAAATTGAATTAGTAAGTATGCAGATGATACTAAGATAGGCGGTGTTGTGGATAATGAAGTCGATTTTCAAAGTCGACAGAGAGATTTAGACCATTTGGAAGAGTGGGCTGAAAGATGGCACATGGAGTTTAATGTTGATAAGTGTGAGGTGCCACATCTTGGCAGGACATATCAAAATAGGACGTACATGGTAAATGGTAGCGAATTGAGGAATGCAGTTGAACAGAGAGATCTAGGAATAACTGTGCAAAGTTTCCTGAAGGTAGAATCTCTTGTAGATAGGGTGGTAAAGAAAGCTTTTGGTGTGCTAGCCTTTATAAATCAGAGCATTGAGTATAAAAGTTGGGATGTAATGTTAAAATTGTACAAGGCATTGGTGTATGGTGTACAATTTTGGTCGCCAAATTATTGGAAAGATGTCAACAAAATAGAGAGAGTACAGAGGAGATTTTTCAAGAATGTCGCCTGGGCTTCAGCAACTAAGTTACAGAGAAATGTTGAACAAGCTAGGCTTTTATTTTTTGGAGCGCAGAAGGTTAAGGGGGGACTTGATAGAGGTCTTTAAAATGATGAGAGGGATAGACATAGATAGACGTGAATAAGCTTTTTTCCATTGAGAGTAGGGAAGATTCAAACAAGAGGACATGATTTGAGAATTAAGCGACAGAAGTTTAGGGGTAACATGAGGAGGAACTTCTTTACTCAGAGAGTGGCAGCTGTGTGGAATGAGCTTCCAGTGGAAGTGGTGGAAGCATGTTCGATTTTATCATTTACAAATAAATTGGATAGGTTTATGGACGGGAAATGATGGAGGGTTATGGTCTGCGTGCAGGTAGATGGGATAGGTGCGAATAGTGTTCGGCACGAACTAGAAGGGCGGTGATGGCCTGTTTCCATGCTGTAATTGTTATATGGTTTTATATGGAGTCCGCGCCATCTATCGGCCATTCACGGTAGTTCTAAAAGAGCGCGCTCACGCATGCGCTCCCTTGGCACGATGGGCAATTTACGGACGCAGATTAACGTCCCCAGCAGCTGTGGCACAGTGCCGTCCACTTGAAAAATCAGGGATTACTTAGACAAAGGCAGTCGTTTTTTGCAAAAGATTATGTTTGACTTTTTTTTATTTCACTTTTTCAGAGGCAATGAGACATTGATGGCAAAAATAGGAAAACAGACTATTATCTAAATGGAGGCCGATTAGGAAAAGGGGAGATGCAGCGCGACCTGGGTGTCATGGTACACCTGTCATTGAAAGTAGGCATGCAGGTACAGCAGGCAGTGAAGAAAGCGAATGGTATGTTAGCTTTCATAGCAAAAGGATTTGAGTATAGGAGCAGGGAGGTTCTACTTCAGTTGGATAGGGTCTTGGCGAGGCCACACCTGGAGTATTGCGTACAGTTCTGGTCTCCAAATCTGAGGAAGGACATTATTGCCATAGAGGGAGTGCAGCGAAGGTTCACCAGACTGATTCCTGGGATGTCAGGACTGTCTTATGAACAAAGACTGCATAGACTCGGTTTATACTCTCTAGAATTTAGGAGATTGAGAGGGGATCTTACAGAAACTTACACAATTCTTAAGGGGTTGGACAGGCTAGATGTAGGAAGATTGTTCGCGATGTTGGGGAGGTCCAGGACAAGGGGTCACAGCTTAAGGATAAGGGGGAAATCCTTTAGGACCGAGCTGAGAAGGAATTTTTTCACACAGAGAGTGGTGGGTCTCTGGAACTCGCTGTCACGAAGGTAGTTGAGGCCAGTTCATTGGCTATATTTAAGAGGGAGTTAGATGTGGCCCTTGTGGCTAAGGGGATCAGAGGGTATGGAGAGAAGGCAGGTACGGGATACTGAGTTGGATGATCAGCCATGATCATATTGAATGGCGGTGCAGGCTCGAAGGGCCGAATGGCCCACTCCTGCACCTAATTTCTATGTTTCTATGTTACTTGATGTGATTGGCAGAAACTTATTGAAAGCCTTTGGCCAGCTCCCACAGTTACAGTTCACAAAGCTGGATGCTGTGTGATGAAGACTTCGAAAGTTGGATGCTGAATTGGCCTGTAAAACTCCGGCGAACGTTAAAATAATTCGGGTGTGGGGGTGGGGAGGGGGTACAAGGAAGGAAGACAACAAGGATAATTTGTTCATTGAAGCATTGTGACAACAAATAAAATCCAAATGTACTCATTGTATCATCAGGTGTAAACAAAAATCTGTCGGTGCTGTGAGTGATTGAACTCTGGGTTCTTTCAGAGTTTTTCGCAGTAGAAACTATGAAAATCTTGAATAAACTGACGTTTGAAAAACTCGCCACTGCTCGTTGAGATGTCTTCGTATGTTTGCCGTTCTGAGCTGTCACTAACAGGATAAGTGGGTCCCAGGTGCAAGGTGCAGGTTAAAGAGAAGAGTCCCTAAACATCTCCTTAGTTGATAACCACTAATCCGGGCAGCGTTCTGGCAAAAACCTCCTGCAGCTTCCTCATTCCCTGCCCATAGTCCCTGTAATTGAACTACCATAACTATACGCCAAACAAAAACGAACTGAGTACGCCCTATGCTTATTAATCTTTCCAAAGTACATCACTTCACAATTATCTGGATTACATTGCATCTACCATTGCTCAGCCACATTAACCAAATATCATATTGCAGCCAATAATGATCTTCCTCACTGTGAACAATGTCATCATTTTTTAGACATCTGCAGACTTACTGGTCATATCCCACATTGCGCAAATGGAAAGCATAAAATCAATAAGGTTACGGGAGAACGTACAAACTCCGCAAATATAAGCACCTGTAGTAAGGATAGAAACGGGTTCGCTGGCCCTGTAAGGCGGTAGCTCTACCGCCACGACACCGTGTCGGCAGTGGGGTAACACAGATCTACTGTTACTATGACAGGCGATTAAGCTCCCGCGTTTAATTTCTGTTTTGCAAATTTTGTGAGATCCCATATTTTCTGGACTTCTTTCTGCGTATTTGTCCCTATCCCAGTCATAATTGTTCAGATATTTTCCAGCTAAATATAGTTGGGAGAGAGAGAGAGAAAGAGAGAGAGAGAGAGAGAGAGAGAGAGAGAGAGAGAGAGAGAGAGAGAGAGAGAGAGAGAGAGAGAGAGAGAGAGAGAGAGAGAGAGAGAGAGAGAGAGAGAGAGAGAGAGAGAGAGAGAGAGAGAGAGAGAGAGAGAGAGAGAGAGAGAGGGAGAGAGAGAGAGGAAAGAGCAGAGCGATAGAGCGAGGCAGGGTGAGAGAGAGAGACAGAGTGAGAGATAAATAAAGCGAGAAAGAGAGAGAGAAAGGGAGAGAGAGAGAGAGAGAGAGAGACAGCGAGAGAGAGAGAGAGAGAGAGAGAGAGAGAGAGAGAGAGAGAGAGAGAGAGAGTGGGAGATAAATAAAGCGAGAAAGAGAGAGAGGAGAGAGAGAAAGGGAGAGAGAGAGAGAGAGAGGTGTGGTGGGGGGTGAGAGTGAGGGAGAGAAAGAGTTAGGTAGATGATTAGCAGGATAGATTGATAGGGAGAGAGGGGGAGAAACAGAGAGAGGGACAGAGAGATAGGGGGAGCAGGGAGAGAGAGAGAGTGGGAGTAAGTGAGATAGAGAGAGAGACTATAACGAATTACCTATATCCTCAGTATCTCGAAAAAACTTTTCAAAGATCTAATAGATAGCCGTCACTAAGATTATGGCAGAAATAAATCACAACGGAACGAACATTTAAATATTTATGCTTATCTTTGAAATGGAATACGTAACAAATATATTTTATATATTGGAATATATTGCAGACGCCACCTAATTGCTCACGTAGAACCGAGCTATTGATAATTTGTAAAGTCATGTTTTACATTTCCGTTGATAACATACGTAACATCTCGTCACATCCCCAACCAAAACGATCGATATCTTAAGATTTATCTAATGTTTAAGATAATACTGTCAGACAACGTGTTACTTGAAAGTCCACGATGCCTCAAATGAAATGTCGGGCCTTACACTAATTTGAATTCAGAATCGCAAACCTCAGAGAAAAGTGCAGAGGAAAGTCATTACTGAATTCGCTTTCACCGAGGCCACAGCTAACAATGGCCTGTTCCCTTCATCGTCGGTATTTGTTTGCATATCTTTCCTTCATTTGATCTATTTCTCCTTATTCTCGATCATCGATCATTCTCCCGCCTCCCCCCCCCCCCCTCTTATCCACTGACACCCGTACTAATCAAGAAATAAGTACATGGGACTCACGTTGCATATAACTAATTTACTAAGCCAATATTTAATAATTTAATATAGCTTAGTTTAGAGATACAGCGCGGAAACTGACCTTTCGGCCTACCGAGTCCGTGCCGACCAGTGATCCCCGCACATGAACACTATCCTGTACACACAAGGGACAATTTTACATTTATTCATTTATACCATCCGAAGTAACCTACAAAACCATAAATCTTTGGTGCGTGGGAGGAAACTGGATATCCCAGAGGAAACACACGCAGGTTACGGGAAAAACGAACAACCGCCGTACAGGCAGCAGGCGTAGTGGGGATCGAACCCGGGTCTCTGTTTTGGGAAGGAAGCACCATTACCGCTGCGCCACAGTGGCGCCCTAATTCGTGATTCAAATCTATGTCACGAGACCTCCAAGACATTATGGAAGACTAGATCTATATATGGAGTAAGCAGCGTCTCTATTGCAATTGCCTAACTCTCCCGATGATTTAGATGTGGTACAAATGAGAAAGTGAAATATGCAGTGAGATCATATAGTCCACTTGCCACAGAACGAAGATACCCGAAACAGATTAACCCGGGACTAGATGAACGTTAACCAAACAAGGATACGTCTATTACACGGGAACATACTGAATAAAGGATAGTTTCGCTGAGGGGATTGAAGGCTTAATGTCAAGTTTGCATATAATGCGAACATACGCGAAGAGGATGCATAAGGACTTAGACGGGTTGGGAGAGTGGGTAGAGAAATGCCAGATCGAATGTGTAGCAACGTGTGGAGTCATGTATTTTGGTAAAGGCGTCGACTATTTTCTAAATGGGGAGAGAGTCCAGCAATCGGAGGTGTGAAGGGACTTGGGAATGATAGTGCACGATTCCCAAAACGTTAATTTCCAAGTCGAATCAGTAGTAAGGAAAGCAAATGCAATGTTCGCATTTATTTCCAGATGAATGGAATCAAACAACAGGGATGTAATGCTGAGGCTTTATAAGGCGCTAGTTACGCCGCATTTGTACTGGAGACGGTCCATAGGAGGGTTATGAAAATTGATCCAGGAATTAGTGGGTTAACATATGACAAGCGTCTGTCGGCACTGGGCCACTTCTAACTGGAGGTTAGAAGGATGAGGGAGGCCCTCATTGAAACTTAGCTAATAGTGAAAGGCCTGGATAGAGAGGATTGAAGAGGATGTTTCCAATAGTGGATGAGACGAGGGCCAGAGGTCACAACCTCAGAAATAATGCACGTTTTTTTAGGAAGGGGATGAGGAGGATTGTTTCTCGTCAAAGGGTGGTGAATCAGTGGGATTTATTGCCACAGAAGGCTGTGCAGGACGTCAATAGTTATTGTCAAGGCAGAGATAGATAAATTCGTGGTTAGTACATATGTCAGGGGTTATGGCGAGAACGCAAGAAAATTGGGTTTGGGTGGAGAGATAGATTTGCTAATATTAAATGGCGGAGTATATTTGATGGGCCAAATGGCCTAATTCCCCCATGAACTTATAACGGCTTCTTGATACAAGATTTAATACAAGAAGTCGGGAAGAGCATTTGATACAAGAAGTCGGGAAGAGCATTAGAACGAGGGATCACATGATGACGTGGGGGTAGCACTGAAGGAGGGACCTTGTGTCGGACCGAACGAGTAAAGTTCAGTATAGCTTAACATCAGTATTTAATTTTGGAGAAAAAGTTTAATTGGCCAGAATGTGCAAGTGTCTGGTGAAAAGCATATAATGTGCATCACCGATTATTAATTTCACTGTGATTATATAGCATACCCGTTGATGTTTAAAAGGGGACATTCTTGTAAAAAAAATAAAATAGGCACAGGA
Organism: Raja brachyura; assembly: GCA_963514005.1. The sequence goes on along the minus strand of CAUPSL010000861.1, from coordinate 289,932 downwards.
TAGTAAAGTAGAAGGTGAAGCGATTTTGCTCGGAAAATTACGAAACTGGTCGAGCTCAGAAAGAACTAAAGGAAAATACTTGTAATTTTACAGGTTTCCGAACGGCAGCACTAAGACAAGGCATCAATTAAATCGTAAAATGGGAGACACCTGTTAGAGGATTGATACAATGATAATGGACACATATGTAAACTGGACAAACGGTGTCGTGGTAACGTGATCGAGAAATTAATGGAATGCACAGCACATGGATATTTCATTTCGGAGTCACGTGAGTGACTTCGTGAAGAGCCCGCCGGCGCGCATGCTCGACATATCGTCGTAACGCGTTGCTGCGACGGCTGGCGGTGGAGCGCGCTCCTCGCCAGCCCTTCGTAAGGGAACCACTGCGGTAAGTACTGTACCTTTAGTTGGTGGTCCTTGTTGTGTTTTCGTTCCACAGCAAGGACATGGATGGGAGTCGAGAGGCCGAAGACCGTCTGGAGAGGTCGCCGGTCAGCAGTCCCGGAGCTGGTGATATCGGCGGTACCTGCAGCGCAGGCCGGGACACGGGCGGGAATATCGGTGAGTCCTGTGTTACAGGTCCGGACCCGGCAGCGCACCACAGCTCGGAGGAGTCGAGGAGCAGTGTGGTGTGCCGCCAGAGCAGGAGGACCTGCCATGGCAGTCAGGTCGTCAGCAGGCTTGCTGGCGACCTCGAGCAGAGGGTGCGTGCAGCTGCACGGCCCGTTTCACTCAGCCCTCCGAGGAGGGGAAGGGCAGGAGACCGGAAGTCTAACCCTGTAGGGGCTAAGGCTTTGCCTGCCGCCGAGGAGCGGTCAGGTTCCAGGGCGGGACCCGGGGTGGCTGTGAGGTCCAGTCCACGCCCCCCCCCCGACTCTCGACACCGGGGGTCGCTTGGGTCGGGTCTCGTCACGGTCGCCGAGCCCCCCATGGATGGGTGGGCGAGACCATGCGTCGGCGAGGTCCACGAAGTGGGCAGCTGGCAAGCCTGCGCGGCCATCAGGTATCCATGCTACGGCTGGTGCCGACATCACGCCGCAAGTGTCCTTAGTGGCAGCGGCGTCCGCTCCCGCTAAAACGGAGGCGGTTGAGCACGCCCGCGCAGGAATCGCGCAGTTCGCCTCGGCGGCTGTTAGCGACAACTACCGGCACCGGCAGGGCCTCGATGAGGTGCGGCCGATGATAGGAGCCCGGTTTCTTTTCAGAGCCGGAGGACTCCGACCACCTGAGTGTTCAGGGTGAAGGGCGTATTGACCGTATGGAGCGGCTGCTGGAGCTCCTGCTTCAAAGTCAACAACAGCAGGGCAGCAACAGGCACAGGGCGTCGTCACCAGCCTCTACCGTCAGCCTGGAGCAGCAGGAGGAGGAGGTTTTGGTGGATCCCATACCATCTCCGTTGGAGGTGCCAGCGGAGGATCTTCTGGATGTGGCGACCAAGTTTGCGGCCCACATTTATCTGGACTTCCTTTAAACGCAAAGCTGGCAGCCACTTAAGTCCACTTGTGGACTTTCTTAACAACCAGCAACTACAGGAAGAAGTCCTTATTCAGGCAATGAGCCGTCACAAGGCTCCATCCAATTGCAACTCCCTCAACGTGCCTGTGGTCAATACGCCGATATGGGGCAACATCAGTGCGGCTATCCGTCAACAAGACGTAAATTGCAGCGGATCCTGAAACTCCTCACGGCCGGGATTACTGCCTTTGTGCGGTCGGTCGACGGAGAGGAGCTTAATTTGGACCAGAAGGATGCTCTGGCGCTTCTGTGCGCTACTCAAAATGAAAAAAATGGCTTTCGGCCGCCGCCGCCGCCGCCCCGTCAGCTCTTTGGCGAAGACCTTTCCAAAAGGGTCAGAGAGCTTGATGAACAAGCCAAGACCGTGGGGCTCATGCGCTCTCATAGTGCCCCCACGCCATCAAGCTCGAAAGCTCCGCTTGGCCGCTCACGAGGGTCTGTCAGCACGTCTACCAGAAATTACCCTCCAGCTCCAAACCGATATCAACCACCCCAACACCAGGGGTCTTTTTTAGGACAGGCTCGGCAGAAGTCGAGGTGGAAAATGAGGACGCCACGACCTCAAACCAACCCAGGACCTCTACGTCCACCCACTCGTGTCAAGGACCGCCGGTAACCACAGAGGTGAGGCGGTCTGGTTCTCTTTTTTCTCTTTGTTTAACTTCACATGTTGGTGGGCGTCTGCGGTTGTTTGCGGGTGCATGGGGTGACATTAACAGTGATGAGTATGTGTTACGGAATATTCAGGGCCATAGCATTGAGTTTATTAATGGGGACATCCCTCCGTCTCAGCATAGACCGGGTCGTATTTTTAAACTAACGGCTGCAGAACAGTCCGTAGGCTATAAGGAAATTTTAATGTTGGAACAGAAAGGGGTCATAGAGAGAACGGTTCATGAGCCCGTTGAATTTGTTTCCAATATTTTTACTCGACCTAAGAAGGATGGAGGCTGTAGAGTCATTATTGATCTAACCACTCTGAATAACTTTGTAACATATACTCATTTTAAAATGGACACGTTTGAAACGGCCAAATCATTGATCTCACAAGGGTGTCGGCCACACCTTGGAATCAGCTCAACAAGGGGTTGCAGCTGCGGTCAATTTGTTCCAACAGCTTCGGTTCATTGTTCATCCAGAAAAATCTAAGTTCTGCCCCACCCAGGTAATTAATTATCTGGGGTTCCAGGTGAATTCCATTAACATGAGAGTCACCATACCAATTAACAAAATTGAGGAGGTAACACAGGTGTGTACAGATTTAATCAATACTCGTATACCATCGATTCGTCACACAGCTACTGTCATTGGCAAGATTGTGGCTTTGTTTCCGGCAGCCCGGTATGGACCTCTGCATTATCAAAACTTGCAGAGTGCTAAAATCGCTGCGTTGCGACGGCATGCTGGTCATTATGATCGATCAATGCAGCTGCCGCCTGCAGCATTGGATGAGTTACGATGGTGGGTTTGCCACATTAGTAACTCGTTTTTAAAACTATTATTGAGGCGAAACCGATGATATACTTACAAACTGATGCGAGCTCTGATGGCTGGGGAGCTACGAATCAATATTCTAGTTGTGGGGGCCGATGGGATACCCTTGAGAATACGATGTTGGTATCACAAGGGATCAACTATTTGGAGCTGCTTGCAGCGTTTCACGGACTTCGTGCATATTGTTCCAAGATCATTGGAGCACATGTCCGGCTCCAAATAGACAACACCACAGCGGAGGCGTATTTAAACCACATGGGCGGTACCAGGTCAGTTTCATGTGATAAATTGGCTAATTCAATTTGGTTCTGGTGTGTCAAGAGAGACATTTGGATTTCAGCTACCTATTTGCCAGGTGAGCTTAATATTGTGGCGGACGCCAGGTCACGCAAGTTCAATGATAGTGTTGAATGGATGTTACATCCTGAAATTTTTGCAAAAATCACAGCCAAATTTGGGAAACCGGACATTGACCGTTTTGCGTCCCGGTTGAACCATCAGGTACCAACCTACGTCTCGTGGGAACCAGATCCTGGGGCTATAGCGTTAGATGCATTCTCGCTAGACAGGGGGAATTGCTTTTTCTATGCATTCCCGCCGTTTTGCCTCATCAGTCGGGTATTACGTAAAATTCAGATGGATGGTGCCAAGGGCATCCTTATCATACCCGACTGGCCTACACAGCCGTGGTATCCGATGGTCTTTGACACGCTCAGTGAACCTTGGGTCCGTTTGCAGGGTAGCTCAGAATTAGTTGCTCACCCTGTTTCAGGGGAGCCACATCCCTGCCATGGGTATTTAAATTGTTGGCTTACAGATTCTGAATCGGCCTTTAGTTCGATACGGCCTTTCTACCCGGACCATGGATACCATTGCGGCGTCGTGCCGAGAGTCTACAAGGCGAAGATACCGCTCTCACATCAGGAAGTGGGAAGCCTTATGCAGCCGCTCTCGCATCACGTACGATGCCGTGACTATAACCGACGTCCTGGAATTCCTCGCGGGGTTGCACCATGATGAACACTTAAGCTACAGTGCCATCAACAGCGCCACGAGCGCTCTATCATTCTACCTCAATATTGAGGTGGGATCCAACAGGCTAGTGTCCAGGCTCATGCGGGGTATTTTCAATACGAATCCGCCTACACCACGCTACAATATCACCTGGGATGTCAGGGTCGTTTTAAACTCTGCTCAGGACGTGGTCCCTCATGGAAGGGCTCCAGCTGGACAAACTCACCATGAAGCTGGTGATGTTACTAGCGCTGACTTCAGCACAGAGGGTACAGACTACGTGTCGACAGAATGATGTCTACCCCCACAGAAGTAGTTTTCTTTGTTGACGAGCTACTAAAGCAGCACAGACCTGGGTGCACAGGGCTGCAACTGAAGTTCCCGGCATACCCCGCTGATGCTAGGCTACGTTTAGCCTCACATATCCGCCACTATGTCAAGGTGACGGCACGCATCAGAGGAATGGAGAGATGCCTGCTTGTCACTCATAAGAGACCTCATCACCGAGCGACAGTCCAGACGATATCCATGTGGCTCCGGGTCGTCTTGGATAAGTCAGGTATCGACACTAATGTGTTCAATTCTCATTCCACCAGGGCTGCATCGACGTCGGCGGCGAGGGTCATGGAGGTGCCCATGGACCATATTCTCGCCACAGCAGGATGGGCTAATGAAGCTGTGTTTCAACGATTTTATAACAAGCCTGTTGCTGCTCCTCTACAGCTCGCGGAAGCCGTGCTGAATGCAGGTCGAGAACGTGGAGGTGTCCCCGCATGAGGGGTTTTTGATTTGTTGTTAATCAATATGCTTTGTTTTGCAGTATGGACTAGTCAGCACGTTATTCCTCCCATCCATCCCTGGTAGTGGTGTGACAGCATGGACGAGGTCCAGGGCGTGTGATCACAGAAGCTTTGAAGTCTTCACGAAGTCACTCACGTGACTCCGAAATGAAATAGTAAGATTGAACGAGAAGTTACCAGTTCGAAGGTTGATCTTTATTTCATGAGGAGTCGAAGTGAGGGATTTCGTGCCCTCCTCGCCCAACCCTCAATCACCTTCATCTGGTAATCTTAGTCGTTTTCATTCTTACTATGTGAAGTCATTTCTTTTCATTGGTTTTCTGTGATTCCACGCCGCTACTTTGAAGTATGTCGAGCATGCGCGCCGGCGGGCTCTTCACGAAATCCCTCACTTCGACTCCTCATGAAATAAAGATCAACCTTCGAACTGGTAAGTTCTCGTTCAATCTTACTATTCCTATGAGGGAGGGACTCCGTTGAGGGAGTGGGCTGCTTAGATCATGTTCCGTGCAATGAGAAGTGGCTAGGGATAATCTTCCAGCGAGGGGATAATTAGCAAACTGTGAACACTCCATAAAAGATTGGTACAGAACATATTGATAGTTATTGTCAATTCAAACCGGAATCAAAAATCTAAAGAAAGAAAAGTAGGGCAATTCATGACGCAGGGACATAAGCGTCTGCAGATACTGGAATCTTGAACAAAACATGTTCCTTGCGGAACACACTGGCTGATTCAGCATCAAAGGAGGAAATAGACAGACAATAGTTCGTGTTGAGACCCTCTTTAGACTGGGTGAAATGAGACAGAATAGTAAGATTAAATGAGAACTTACCAGTTTGAAGTTTGATCTTTATTTTATGAGGAGTTACGATGAGGGATTACGTGAAGACCCCGCCAGCACGCATGCGCGACATTCTTCAAAGCAGTGGTGTGAAATCACAGATAGCAACGTAAACTAATATAGTAAGATAAGAGAGAACTTCCATACCAGTTGAACTTTATAATAGAGGGTTCTGGGAGCGGAGGGCACGTAATCCCTCATCGTAACTCCTCATAAAATAAAGATCAAACTTCAAACTGGTAAGTTCTCATTTAATCTTACTATTTTACTTCGGAGTCACGTGAGTGACCACGTGAAGATTTCAAAGCTCTGTGATTTCATGCCCTGGAAACGAGTCCATGCTCACACACTGCCATGCTGGGATTAGAGGATGAACGTATTTCAGACATGACACTGGCTGAAAAACAAAATAGGTATTTATTCATACCAAAACAAAATATATCCCATATAGGGTAATTATTTAGCAGTACTCAAAAATTTTCCTGCAAAAGTGTCAGGAGAGGCCACGGGTTTGTTATATAAGCGTTGGAACGTCTTCTCATTGCTCCAACCCGCTGTGGCCAGGATGTGGTCCATGGGTACTTCCATCATCCTAGCCGCCGAAGTAGATGCAGCCCTGGTGGAGTGAGATTTGAAGACATTAGTATCCACCCCCGCTGCATCTAACACCACCCTTAACCATCTTGTTATGGTTTGCACCATGACTTTGTGATGGGGCCGTTTATGGCTTATAAGCAAAGCTTTCTCCGTGCCCCTTAGAGTCTTAGTGACTGTGATATATTGTAATATCAGAGTAACGATGCAGAGTCGAGTATCTGCAGGATAAGCTTGAAACTCTAATGTTTGTCCAGACGACCCGGGTCGGTCTTGTTTTAACAGCCCCTGTATAAGAAAAGTTATTTTGCCATTGGAGATTGTCATGGCGTCCATACTTAACTAGTGTAGGGAGTGGACCCGTTGTGCTGTGACAAGTGCCATAATCATTACCATTTTATAGGTGAGGTTGTCCAAGGTGAGCCCCGTATTGGGTGTCCATCCTCGTAACATAGTCAAGACTATGCTAATATCCCACGTATGGTTGTATCTGGGCCTGGGGGGATTGGAATTAAATATTCCCCTCATTATCTTAGACACTAATGGGTGTGATCCAATAGCCAGATGATCACTCCCTTTGCCCAGATAACTCGATAGAGCACTCCTTGCACAGTTGATGGCACTGTAGCTTAATCCTTCATCGTGGTGAAGGGTAGCCAGGAATTCCAGAACTTCCGTGATGGTGGCCGTTTCATAGGTAGTGTTCGTTGTAGTGCAGAACACTTCCCACTTTCTAATATAGGTCAGGTACTGTTTCCTGGTGGACTCCCTGCACGACGCTGAGATGGTATTTATTGTTCTGTCGGTGAGTCCGAATCCCAGAAGTGGCCGTTTCAGAATCTGCAAATTAACAGGTCCATGCGGTCATGACATGGATGGCTTTCCCCTGTAACGGGATGTATCAATAAACTAGGTCGTTTGTTGACCCGCATGCAAGGTTCTGTGGCCATCTTCTGTACTGCTGGGAACCATGGTTGGGTAGGCCAGTCGGGCACAACCAAAATACCCGATGCGGAGTCTTGTCTTATTTTTTGCAAGACCCGACTGATGAGGCAGAAGGGGGGAAATGCATAGCAGAACAAACCCCCCCAATGTAGCGTGAAAGCGTCCATTGCTACTGCCCCTGGGTCTGGTTCCCAAGCAACATATGTTGGAAGTTGGTGATTAAGTCTGGATGCAAAAAGGTCGATATCTGGTGTCCCATAACGTTCTATATTATCCGTAAACACTTTCCGATCCAACATCCATTCTATGTTGTCGTTGAATTTTCGTGATCTGGTGTCTGCCACTGTGTTTAGCTTACCTGGAAGGTAAGTGGCTGAGATCCAAATTTCCCTATGCAGACACCAGTGCCAGATATTATTAGCCAATTCATCACATGATATCGACTTTATTCCACCCATATGATTAATATAAGCCAGCACTGTGGTGTTGTCAATTTGTAACCTGACATGCAACTGGTGCATATCTGAGCATATCTGAGAAATGCTGGGAGCTCTTAGACCATGAAATGCTCCCAGCATTTCTGAGTAATTAATCCCTAATGTTTTGAATAGGGTTAGCTCTTGTGCACTCCATCTGCCTCCACAACTTGTGGTGGTATTAGTTGCTCCCCAACCTTTGGCACTGGCATCAGTTTGTAAGATAACTGATGGATTCATGATAGTGATGGGGTTAGAACAAAGCTGTGCATTTTCTATCCACCAAATTAATTCAGATTTTGCCTTTTCTGGTAGTTTCATAGGCCTGTCAAAATGGCCTGTATGATTTTTGAGAGCTATAATTTTTGCTCTTTGAAGGTTTTGATAATGGAGTGGCCCAAATTGTGCTGCGGGAAACGCAGCCACTATTTTCCCAATCACTCTGGCTACTTGCCGAATAGATGGATCCCTGATGCCAGTGAGGCTCCTGCAAGCTTCTATCAAGTCCACCACCTTGTTAGGTGGTAAGGTGATAGACATTTGCACCGAGTCAATGGTGAACCCCAAATAATCCATGGTAGTGGAGGGTTCCAATTTCGATTTATCTGGATGATTGATAAATCCCAGCTTTTGAAAAAGATGTTTTGTGGCTAGAACTACCAATGTAGCCATTTCCAAATTCTCCCCGACAATGAGGATATCATCAAGGTAAGCCATGACAATATGGTTTTGTTTCCTAAATAGGCTAAAGCTGGTTTCAATATTTTGGTAAACAGCCTGGGTGCTGATGAAAACCCATTGGGTAAGGCTTTATATTGCCATAATTGTCCCATCCAGATAAATTTCAGGTTTTTCCTATGATCCTTATGTATAGGTACTGAATAGTATGCATCCTTAAGGTCAATGCAAGCCATGTAGTACCTTTCAGATATTAGCTGTCTAGCCATGACAAAAGTGTCCATTTTAAAATGAACATACTGAACGAAAGTATTTAGTTCGGTCAGGTCTATGATGATGCGGCACGCGCCATCTTTTTTATTTTTGGTAAATATATTCGATACGAACTCCTGAGATTCTCTGATAGTCTTCTCAATTACCCCTTTGTTAATTAGTCTAGATAGTTCAGCATGGCCTGCCGTTCTTTCTTTCTGTGAAAGTATAAACTTTCGGCTAGGCGAATGCTGAACTGGGGTAGGGAGTTCGTGAATAAACTCAATTTTTAACCCTGAATACTTCCGAGTATGTAAGGATCAGAGATAAAGGTGCGCCATACTTCATGAAACAAGTGCAACCGTCCCCCTACATTAGATGAATTTAGACATGCAATGTTCCTGAGGGAATCAGACCCACCTACCTCCATGGTTCCTGCCGGTGTTGTGGTCTTTGCCCTTGCTTCTTGTGTTGCTGTGTTGCTGAGTTGTAGGGATGGCGCATTTTCCAAGAAGGCCGGCCTGGGCCATGGCCTAAAAAAGACCGTTGTGCAGGTGGGCCGGCCTTCGAGCTTTCACCACCGGACGGTCTGTTGTAATATCGCTGTCCGGTGGGTGTGTAGGGGTGCTGCCGCTGCTGCTAGTGGGGTTTAGAGGCACCAGGTACCTTAATCAGGCCTATAGCCTTGGCCTCCTCATCCAGGTCTTTCACCTGTTTTGGAAGGTTATCCCCAAACAGCAGATTAGGTGGTTGCAAGTTACCTGACCTGCATAACCCCGCAAATTTTGGATTAAGCGCAGGTTTGATGAGGCTCTTCCGGTAGTTATTTATTTCGAACTGTGTGTTACATAGCAAAGCCAGAGCATCTTGCAGTTCTTCTGGTAACTCCACCCCAACAGCAGTCCTGGCCACTGCTGTAATCCCGGCGGCCAAAAGTTTCAGAATCCTCTGAAGCTTGATTTCTTGCCCTCTGATGGTAGGGCTCATGTTCCCCCATATAGGGTTATTCACCGCAGGAACATTCAGAGAGTTACAATTCTCAGGAGCAAGATACTTCTCAGCTGTTGCATTAACGGCTTGCTCCTGAAGCTGGTTGGTAGCCATGTAGTTAATGCTGGCTGCCAGCTTCTGGTGAATAGGCAGTCCTTTCTGTGTAGGAACAGCATGTTTATTCACCATATCCAGTAACTCTTCCTGCACCGCTGACACTGCTGGTTGTTCAGCCAATCCCCTTCTTCAGGGTCAGCCCAGTTCTGACCCCTAATGCTCGCCTGCGAAGAGGGTGAGACATTTGGCAGTCCATGGTAAGATTCTGCCGTGGGCCTGCGAAGAGGCCCACCGTGACTCTGCCCCTGCAAAAGCAGGTCACGCTGGAGCAACTGCTCCATCATCCGCTCCATGCGGCAAAGACGCCCGCCGTCGCTATCAGCGAACGGGGTGTCTTCGGGTCCGGACCCAGCTGAGTCTGCGGCCCCGTCCGACTTCCGGGTGGTTCTGCCGCCCGACCGCGGCGTACCTGCGGTCCTCATCGGCGAAAGGTCGGGAGCTGCCGGTAACACCTGCAGCTCAGAAGTAGCGGCACGCTGCTGGCTGCTGCCCAAAGCAGCAGATTTTGCCGCTGCTCTTTT